>JANSVA010000008.1:39145214-39164278 GCA_025504915.1 Erythroxylum reticulatum | reverse complement strand
TTTTGAAATTGTTTTTAAAACATTTTAAAAATATGAGAATATGGATTTTATTTGTTGGGTGATAATTAAACAGGGATTGTTCTTTATAAAACCTATGACAGGCTCACTAAACACCACAGAATTAATAAAACCAAGACAATCCAACGACTCTATCATTAATTCAAAATATCTATAACACTTAAGAATGGGTCATATCAATCAGAAAAGACTTGACAAGTTAGTAAATGATGATATTCTTATGGGCTTGGATAATGATCCATTACCTACCTGTGAATCTTGTATTAAAGGAAAAATGACCAAAGCCTTATTTCCTTCCAAAGGAAACAGATATGAATCTACGTTGGAGCTAGTACATACTGATGTGTGTGGGTGCATGAACGTACAAACTAGAGGAGCTTATGAATACTTCAAAACCTTTATAGATGATTACTCTAGACATGGTTATTTGAATTTGATGCATAAAAAGAGTGAGTCCTTTGAAAGGTTTAAAGAATTCAAAGCTAAAGCTAAGAAGCAGCTAGGCAAGCCATTAAAACAACTTCGATTATGTAACATCCCATTCCCATACTAAGGGTTAGAACCCTAAAAAACAATACATATGAGATCGATGAGAGATTAAGAAAAATGCATTTCATGATCATGCATAATTTTAGCATATATACATGTGAATATTGATTTTTGTGCGCTCTAAAATGATTGTACATGCATTTATTGACATTCCAAGTATAATTGAATTGTAATGTGATATTATTGAGAATTATGGTTTGTTTGTATTGAAAATTGATTTAGAAAGTGTAATTGTTAATTTAGAATTTTTGGAGAATTTTAGGAAAATTTTCGAAAATTATGAGTATTTTTTAACTAAGAAAAATGTCAAGTAGCAGGTCAATTATAAAGGGAAATAGAAATAAGAGTCAAATGATATTGGAGAAATTTTATAGATGAATTTAAAATTTTTGAGAAAATGATATTGAAAATTTAGAGACAATTGGAGTAAAATTTGGGAGATGATTGGACTAGTTAAATAAGAGAACCCAGTTTAAGCTTATAAGAATTGGACAAGTGACAAGTGTCACTTATCAAGCCATATTTCTTTTATTTTGAAAGATCATTTTAATTATTTTGATCTTGCTTCTTCTTCGTGACTCTCCTAAGTTTCTGGAAGCTTCATTCTTTCATAAATTATCTCATCCTTACCACACAAGTCTTGCTCTCACTTTTCACTTGCTATCTTATTTTGCTCTCTTCTTCATCATCACTAAAATACCTAACCCTACAACCTTTGGCAAGATGATGATTAGATGATATTCAAAAGTTAGGGTTTAAGTGATTTTTAAAAAAAGAGTTGGAGTTCAAACAAATAAGTATCTAATTAATCCTTTAGAGTTATTGGTTTATGAAATAAAAACGGTGATTTATTGATATTTCATACTCATGAGAAAAAAATAGACATTTTTCATATTCATCGTGAATATAGGATGAAAATTTGGATGTGTTGATTTTTCAGATTTGATGACCAAAATGTTATAAGAGGTTATAGAAATGATTTTTGGAGTTGAAAAATCAACTAAAATGTGTATGAGATTAATGGAAAAAATTCGTGAAAAATGAACATGTAATTGCTCTGTTTATGTTGATGTCTTCACTGTGTGTGTATATATATAGTTTTGGAGTATTTTTAGAGATGATTAAAAATGAATTTACACTTAAGAGATAGGTATATGGTGATGTCTAGAGATGAGAAAGAATGATTAAAATTATAGTTTTTGGAAGAAAATGAAGTGAATTAAGAAAAAATGAAAATAAAAATGCAGATAAATGAAAGTGAAGAAATGCAAAAAACGTGAAGAATATGCGTGAGTGTGATTTTCTGTTTTTAATGATTATGAAAAATGATAGATTTTGATTTGGTTGTGACAAGTTAAGCTGAAATGAAATAATAATGAAGATGAAATATTGTGGAAATAATCTAGAAGTGATAGAGTAAGCAAAAGAGATGAATCAAGATGAAAATAATGTTGAAGCATGTTGGACATGTACAGATGTAGTATTTCCATTGAACATATATCTTTATTTTTGCCATATCTTGTTCTATAAACATCCAAATGGGATGGTATTAAATTCATATTAAATAAAAGACTTATGGCTACATTTTTCATGAAGGAATCAAAATTGAATTCTGTCATTAAGAGTTTCAAATTTTAGGTCAAGATTGAGTTTATGGATTATGTTGTGGTTTGGAACAGTCTGTAGTGTTTTTCCTATAAATTTCAGAATATTGAACCAAAATTTATGAAATTAGATTCATTAGAAACGTAAGATATAAGGAAAATTTTGTCGAAGTGTGTTTTGCCTAAATCTTTCATGTTCCTTATCAAAATTTCCATGAAAGATTGACCTGAAGGTCTATTTTGAGAAGAGAGACTCTATAATGCGTGAATTTAGAGAAGAAAAGAAGGATTGTATGATTGTGCTTTTGCATGATCGTGACTTTTTGGAGAAGTATGGAAAAGCACGATCGTGCACAAGTATGATGGTGACTTTTCTGATTCAACTTGAATCTCGCGATAGTGCTTATGCACGATTGTGACATTGAATGCTTACTGAAGTGGACTGATGTGAACATCCTTCACTCTTTTGGTTATAACTTCTTCTCCCTACCTCCAAATGGCACGAGACTTGAACCATTGGACTCGTAACACATTTCTATTCATCTCATAAAAAATTAGGACCATACAAATTCATTCTTAAGAGATTAATTGATGAATCTTGGAAGGAATTTATGAGGAGTTCTGGAAAATGATAACTAGAGTATTTTCAGTAAACATGCTTCGGTATTCTAAGCATAAATTGTTATGTAGTTATCTAAACAAGATTATTTTTTTCGATTAAACTAGAGACATATATATACAATTATTCTTAAGGAGTCAAGATTTAATTTTGTCTATAGAATTCCAGAGTTTTGAATTAAAGTTAAGTACAGGATACTATTTAAGCTTTTGAACAGTCTAAAATTTTTTAATATAACTTTTGGGGTACTAAACCAAATTGAACGACTGTAGTGTCATTAGAAACTTAGGACAATGGGGAAAATTTTTCTTGAAGAAAGTGCTGCTAATTTACTTCATTTATCTTATCAGAATGATCATGGAAAATTAACATGAAGGTCTAGATTTTTGGATGGGATATAGGATTGAAATGAGAGTTTGGATAATTGTTTGGTCTTGTAATGCTAGAATAACATTAATGAGTGAATTGCTAGTATTAAAGTACCAAAGACATGTGTATAATGGATATTAAAGTGGTTCATATGATTAAAGTTGTGATTCAAGAAGAGGAGTAAAGTGTATATAGTAAAAGTGAATGAGAAATGGGTTATTACGAAAGCAATGATACTAAAAATGAAGATGTGATAAAATGTGAAATTTGATAATATACCTGCGATTGTCATTGAACATGCATTATACTTATGTCATATACACACGTGTGCATAAATGAATGCTTATAATTGTGCAAAGTTATTAATGTGTTTATACATTGTGTGTATTGCATAATTTTGATGTGCAGGATAAATATTTGTATTCAAACATTTCCAGATCATGGAAGGTAACACTAATCTGGAGCGTACTGTGAGTCGACCTAGATGGTCTTAACTCATTCTTTGTTCTAAATTTCAATTTTTCCATTAAATGACTACAATTATAATTATTATGCAATGTGAATATAATTGATGTGAATGTGATTTGCTTATGTTGATGCCAGACAACGAAGGTCCAAGACTTAATGCATAAATGTGATATTGAAGTGATACTTATATGTGAATGAGAAGAAATAAGTATTTCTCAACGTTTATGTTAAATGATGGACCACAGTTCGATTATAAATGTATTATGAATGTGAATGTGTATATGAAAAAGAAAAGTTATTCTCAACTTAATTGTTGAATGTTGAACCATAGTTTGATGATGAATGTGAAAGTGACTGATTGAAAATATATGAATGTGATGCATTCCATTACATGAATTCTTGAAATATAATGGTAGTTGTGACTGAAGTAGCCACCAAAAAAGAGCTTAAAGATCAGATTGTAAAAAAGAGCTTCAAGCTTAAAAAGCGTATAAGAGATGAAGGCTTACTGTGTAAAATGAGCCTGGTATCCCCGAAGAATACGGGACAGTTATCAATGAGCCCGATATCTACAATAGATATGGGACAGTTATAGGCACTCGGTCACAACAAAGTAATAAATGAAAGTGAGTCTCACGTGCATTGCATATCAAATTCATATGTATGTTTCAAATGAATAAAATGAGCTGTATGACTACTTTAAATGTGAATTGTGAAATAAGTTATCAAAATGATATGTGATGCTGCTTTATTATGATTGAAATGATGTGGATTAAGTGATTATATGATTTGTATATGTTTTGTGATTTAGTAAGCCATCGAGGATGGTCTCTCACTAAGTTTGCAAAACTTACCCAAATTTTGTAATATTTTTTTAGGCTCAGAAGAATTACCCCATTAGGCAAACGAAAATATAGCCACTACATTCAAGTAAGAGATGGAGGTCGGGATTAGTTGACGTCTGCATTTGTATTTTCTTATTTTTGTATCATATGTATTTGAATATGTATCGATATGTAATAACTTTCAAAGTGGAAAGATTTGTAGATGAGAATGATCTTGAGTGTAATAATAATAAATGTGTTTTGATGTTATGAAAGAAAAACTAGGCCCAAAATTTGATTGTTGATTTTCACATATGCATATACTATTTTTTTAATTTTGTACTAAGTTTCAATAAATTTTGACCATTCTAGCATGCCACATTTGCGAAATTCACCCTCGGACATTACTCAGGATGTCGAGGACATGTCATGCGAAAGTGGGGTGCTACAATTTGGTATCAGAGCCCAGGATTAGTACTTTACATAGGCATTTTTGAAATATATGTCGAGTTACATACATTTTAGTCATGTCATAGTAAACAGTAAGAACTGATCCCTAGTTTGAGTCGCATGTGTATGAGTCACACGCATGAGTATGTGTTCAGAGTTTGAGTTGATGGAATTAGTGAGAAGCGTGATGCTCTTTCAGAATGTGAGAAAATGAAAGTTTGTAGATAATTAGAAATGAGAAATAGTATATGGGTAAAATATGACAGATAATGATTCAATGGATTTGTATTGGTGGATGTATTATTAAATACGACATTAATTTTGTACTGTTGTTATATATTCCTAAATGTGTTAAAGATGTAAATGTATTGTCATAGATTGTTTTAGGAAAATAGGAATATAAATAGAAATGATGAGATTAAAGTGTGCAAGTAGATTGTAATGAAAACAAAAATTGTTGTGATCTTAAGAAGACAAATTCTGAACTGAAATGGTTGTTTGATTAATGTGACAAGCATTATGATCCACTGTAAGAAGATATTAGAGGAAATGAGACTAGAATTTCATAACGATTATGCATCAATAATTCTGAATTGATTGAGAATATACATATGCGAGATGAAATAAATGACCATAACAAGATGAGATAGAAAGGAGATAAAGAAAAAGAAGATGAATCAAATAAAAAGAGTTAATGCACCCAATATGATATTTGATTCATTATGACATGATGTAACACTAAAAGAGGTAAATTCTAGAGAATTGGAGTAAAGGTGATGTTAGTATGTGTTAATTCAAAGAAGTCCCAATCGTGGTAGGATAAAGAGGGAAATATTGTTTAGGATCAATTAAGATCAAAGTGTTACTATTGTAAGATGTAAATTAGAGAATTATCAGAAATAAATCTCTGGATAGAATGTGATGACCTTGATGACACATACCTAAGCATATATGACAATAATGATGTCTACCGCTTCATTAGGTTTTGGTAACCAGAACAATATGACCTTATAAGAAACAATAGAAATTGATCTTCTTGAAGTACTAAGAATGACTGATAAGCAATAATGAAAACAGTGGATTGATAAGGATTATATGAACAGTATCAATGACAGTAGCAAGAAATCTTCTTTTAAAGAAGAATTTCATCGAATTAGATTAAGCAGACCAGATGGTTTATTCTTAAGAATGATCAATGAAGGAACAAATTATAAATGAATATGTACTGAATCAAAAGTGAATATTGGAGTCATATCCTTAGCGGAGACTAAAGCATAAGATGTAAAATATATTACTGAGATTGTATGCATTTTGTTGATAAAAAAGTATCCAACTATGTGATTTGATTCTTGAATTTGAGGTGACATTAAGTATAAGAGATACAAAATTAGATATGATGAATGTGATACCAATATAAGAAATTAAGATTTCAAATAAATTGAAATGTGTGGAGAAATTAGTATGAATGAATAGACGTTAGCACAAGTCAATATGAAATTAGAGGAAACTGAATGAATTGAGAAAATTATTTGAGAGAATTCAATTGGGAAAATAAAAAATAACATGAGATAATACTACCTCATTGAGGAACCATATCCTTAAAGAATTACGACAACAAATCATGGGCATAAGAAAATTTAGGTTATATCTGTTGGAGTTAACAATGCCTTGATAGTATTATAGTATTGAAGATTAAAATGATCCAAGAAAAATTGGATCAATTAGTGACCATGATCATAAAGGATAATTGAAGTGTATTCGAAAAATGAAGCGAATATTTTGAACATTGAGATATTGTGGAGGTAGAAACAATTATATACCAAGTTTAATGAGAGTGAATCTTAGCTTGATCAAATAAAATGTGGGTTCTATAATATCTGAACATGGCATATTTGGAGACTAAAAGAAAATAGAGGAAATGATGAAGAGAGAAACTACAAGGAATATATATGAGATTCGAAGTTTTCTAGAATTTATGAAAATTGGATACCAACAGAGACTGTTAGGGAGTTTTTATTGATCTTAGTCCTTTGATAAAATTTTTTGAGGAAAAACGTGTAAATCGTATAAGTGTTGACTGCAAAAAGAATTTTGAGGAATTATAACACCGATGTTAATCATATCACTTCAATGTGCAGACTTTTGTAGTATATAATAAAGTTTCACATCAGAGGTTAAGATGCAATCAGTTGCAACATTATAAAGTGATTTGGTGTACATAGGGACAATTAAAGCCTCATAAGCTAAATTTTGATACATGAATTAGAATTTTCCATAATAGAAATTGCGTTAAGAACTTTGAGACATTATAAGTATAATGAAACATTTCTGATTTTATACAGATTATTAGAGTATAAGATAATTATTGAGTTTTAAAGGAATGAAAATGAGAATAAGACAATGGATATAGTTACCAGAAGATTATGATGTACAGATGAGTATTTCCCAATAAAGCTAGTGTTGTAATCTAATGCTTGAACAGAAAATTCAATATCGAAATAGCATAAATTTGGATATTGAGATTATCAAATCCAGTGAAATAAAGAGAATAGAATATCAAGTTAAAATTGAGGCAATATGAAATATTATTAGCTACAATGGAGTTTATAATTGGTTTACATGAAAAGATTATCGAAGCCCAAATTGGGGATTGAGAATTGTGAATCTTATTGAGGAATTAAAATTGAATCTGAATTGTTAAGTCTGAATAGGAAAGATGTTACTTTGTGAATGAAATAAGAAGGATGTTTACACAATAAAAATGATTAAGCAAATTTATATTAGAGAAAGCATAAGTATCAACCTAATCTATACATCCTAGTAGGAATGCGTCGAAACTATGTTTAGTGGCTAAGGATATAGAACCAAATGACTGTATGTATGAGTTGCCAATAGTTTTAACTATTGGAGATAAGCTTAAAGCTTATATTTTGGAGTTCATATGAACATAAGGTCAATGTATAGCATAAAAATCATTATCATATTAATATCATTAGAATACTGCATGAGGCATTATATGACAAAAAGGGAGTTGTTTACCCTTTTATTGAAATGAATAGGGCCTAAAAATGGCTAAAGACCAGAATTGATTCAAGATATTGTTGATGAGTGAAATGAATCTATAATATGAGTTAAGTGATTTAAAAATGATAAATGATTTAAGTGGATCAACATCGCAATTATGGAATATGGTGAGATAAATATAAGAGTTGAATGTATTAACACTAAAGAGATATGAATTTATCAAGTGAAAAATGAATTGTTTCTAAAAGTATCATCTTAGCAAGATGTGCTCAGATTAGGAAAAAGGATAGACTAAGCATGAATTGTATTAGTCCATATGAAGTCATTGCAAGTATAGGACTAGTAAGTTATGAGTTATATTATCAATAAAGATGTCTCAGATTTATATGTGTGATATGCGAGTATGCTAAGACACAGGAAGAGCAAATTTTGACTAATCTAAAGCAAAATGAGAGAACGAATAAGAAAGTGAATGAATAAATAAGTACTTGAAAGATCGAGTGATTCCATTGACCGTAGTCATTTGGAAGAAATTATTGAAGTGATGAAGCTAAATGGAAAATGGAGGAGTATATGACGAAATAATACCCCTGCATTCTTGATCAATTAGATAAGAATTTTGAGGATGAAATTTATTAAGGAGGGGAGAAATGTAACATCCTGTTCCTATAATAAGGGTTAGAACCCTAAAATACGGTACATATGAGATTGATCAGAGATTAAGAAAATTGCATTTCTTGCTCATGCATAATGTTAGCATATACACATGTGAATATTGATTTTTGCACACATTAAAATGATTGTACATGCATTCATTGACATTCTGAGTATAATTGAATTGTAATGTGATATTATTGAGAATTGTGGTTTATTTGTATTGAGAATTGATTTTGAAAATGTAATTGTTAATTTAGAATTTTTAGAGAATTTTAGGAAAATTTTCAAAAATTATGAGTATTTTTGGATTAAGAAAAATGCCAAGTGGCAGGTCAATTATAAAGGGAAATAGAAATAAGAGTCCAATGATATTGGAGAAATTTTATAGATGACTTTAGAATTTTTGAGAAAATGATATTGAAAATTTAGAGACAATTGGAGTAAAATTTAGGAGATGATTAGACCAGTTAAATAAGAGAACCCAGTTTAAGCTTATAAGAATTGGAAAAGTGATAAGTGTCACTTGTCAAGCCACACTTCTTTTATTTTGAAAGACCATTTTAATTGTTTTGATCTTGCTTCTTCTTCATTACTCTCCTAAGTTTCTCGAAGCTTCATTCTTTTAGAAATTGTCTCATCTTTACCTCACAAATCTTGCTGTCACTTTTCACTTACTATCTCATTTTGCTCTTTTCTTCACTGTCACTAAAATACCTAACCCTACAACCTTTAGCAAGATGATGATTGGATGATATTCGAAAGTTAGGGTTCAAGTGATTTTTTAAAAAAAGTTAGAGTTCAAACAAGTAAGTATCTATTTAATCCTTTAGAGATATTAGTTTATGAAAAAAAAATAGTGATTCATTTATATTTCATATTCATGAGAAAAAAATAGACATTTTTCATATTCATCGTGAATATAGGATGAAAATTTGGACGTGTTGATTTTTCAGATTTGATGATAAAAATATTATAAGAGGTTGTAGAAATGATTTTTGGAGTTGAAAAATCAACTAAAATTTATATGAGATTAATGCAAAAAATTCGTGAAAAATGAATATGTAGTTGCTTAGTTTATGTTGATGTCTTCACTGTATATATATATACACGTAAGTTTTGGAGTGTTTTTAGAGATGATTACAAATGAATTTAGAGTTAAGAGATAGGTGTATAGTGATGTCTGGAGATGAGAAAGAATGATTAAAATGATATTTAGAGGAAGAAAATGAAGAAAATGCAAAAAAATGAAAATGAAAATGAAAATGCAAAAAAATGAAAGTGAAGAATTGTAGAAAATGTGAAGAATATGCGTGAGTGTGATCTTCTATATTTGATGATTATCAAAAATGATAGATTTTGATTTGGTTGTGATAAGTTAAGCTGAAACGAAATAGGAATGAAGAGGAAATATTGAGGAAATAAGATAGAAGTGATAGAGTAAGCAAAACAGATGAATTAAGATGAAAATGATGTTGAATCGTGTTGGACATGTACAGATGCAACATTTCCTTTAAACATGTATCTGTATTTTTTCCATATCTTAGTCTATAAATGTCCAAATCAGATGCTTTTAAGTTCATATTAAATAAAAGACATATGGCTATATTTTTCATGCAGGAATGGAAATTGAATTCTATCTCTAAGAATTTCAAAATTTAGCTCGAAGTTGAGTTTATGTATTCTATCGTGGTTTGGAATAATCTGTAGTGTTTTTTGTATAACTTTCAGAATATCGAATGAAATTGCATGAAATTAGACTCATTAGAAACGTAAGATATAAAGAAAAAATTTGTAGAAGTGTGTTTTGCCTAAATCTTTCATTTTCCTTATCAAAATTTTCATGAAAGATTGACCTGAAGGTCTGTTTTGAGAAGAGAGACTCTGCAATGCGTCAATTTGGAGAAGAAAAGAAGGGTTACATGATCGTGCTTGTGCATGATCATAACTTTTTGGAGAAGTCTAGAAAAGCAAGATCATGCACAAGCATAATCGTGATTTTTCTTAATCAACTTGAATCTCGCGATCGTGCTTATGCACGATCGTGACATTGAATGCTTACTGAAGTGGACTAATGTGAACATCCTTTACTCTTTTGGTCATAACTTCTTCTCCCTACCTCCAAATGACATGATGCTTGAATCATTGGACTTGTAACACATTGATCTTCATCTCACTAAAACTTATAACCATATAAAATAATTAGGGAGAGATTAATTGATGAATTTAGGACAAAATTGATGAGGAGTTATGGAAAATGACTCCATCTACACACGTGTGCATAAATGAATGCTTATAATTGTGAAAAGTTATTAATGTATATATTGCATTATTTTGATGTGCAGGATAAATGTTTGTATTCAAATGTTTCCAGGTCATAGAAGCTAACGCTAATATGGAGTATACTATGAGTCGACCTAGATGGTCTCATTTCATTGTTTGTTTTAAATTTCAATTTTTGCATTGAATGACTATGGTTATGATTATTATGCAATATGAATATAATTGATATGAATGTGATTTGCTTATGTTGCTACCGGACAATGAAGGTCTGAGACTTGATGCATAAATGTGATATGGAAGTGCTACTTATATGTGAATAAGAAGAAATAAATGTTTCTCAACATTTATGTTGAGTGATGGACCATGGCCCGATGATAAATGTATTTTGAATGTGAATGTGTATATGAATAAGAAAAGTGATTATCAACTTAATTGTTGAATGTCAGATCAAAGTCTGATGATTAATGTGAAAGTGACTGATTGAAATTTTATGAATATGATGCATTTCATTACATGAATGCATGAAACATAAAGGTAGTTATGAGAAGAGTTACCAGCGAAAAAGAGCTTAAAGCTTAGATTGTGAAAAAGAACTTCAAGCTTAGAAAGTGTATAAGAGTCGAAGGCTCACTATGTAAAATGAGCCCAATATCCTCGACTGATATGGGACAGTTATCAATAAGCTCGATTTCTACAATGGATATGGAATAGATATAGGCATTCGGTCACAACAGAGTAATAAATTAGAGTCTCACGTGCATTGCATATCAAATTGATATGTATGTTTCAAATGAACAAAATGAACGGTGCGACTGCTTTGAATGTGAATTGTGAAATAAGTTATCAAAATGATATATGATGCTGTTTGATTATGATTGAAATTATGTAGATTAAGTGATTGCATGATCGGTATGTGTTTTGTGATTGAGTGAGCCATCGAGGATGGTCTCTCACTGATCTCGCAAAACTCACCTAAAATTTGCAATATGTTTTTTAGGCTCAGAAGAATTACCCCGATAAGCAAACAGAAGTATAGCCACTATATTCAAGTAAGAGGTAGGGTTCGACATCAGTTGACGTCTGCATTTGTATTTTCTTATTTTTGTATCATATGTATTTGAATATGTTTTGGTATGTGATAACTTTCTAAGTGGAAAGGTTTGTAGATGAGAATGATCTTGAGTGAAATAATAATACATGTGTTTTTGATGTTATGAAAGAAAAGATTGGGCTCAAAATTTGATTGTTGATTTCCGCATATACGTATATTGTTTTACAAAAAAAAATTCATACTAAGTTTTAATGAATTTTGACTGTTCTAGCATGCCACTTTTACGGGATTCGCACTTGAACATCGCTCAGATCGAGGTGGTGAGTACTTATCTGGAGAGTTCTAACAATTTCCAATTGACAATGGAATTATTTCAAGCTTGTCAGCTCCTTGAACACCTCAATAGAATGGTGTAACAAAGATGAGAAATAGGACTTTATTAGAAATGTTAAGATCAATGATATCCTACACTAGCCTTCCAGAATTGTTCTGGGGATATGCCATACAAACGACAACTTATCTTCTTAACTTTGCTCCATCCAAATCGGTGCCTAAAACCCCTAGGGAGTTATAGACTGGCCTGGTGCCTTTATTATGGCACTTAAGGAGTTGGGGCTACCCAGCCCATGTTCTAGGGCTTGAATCCAAAAAGAGAGAACCAAGGTCAGAAGTATATTTATTTGTAGGATATCCTATGAGTACACGAGGGTATCATTTTTACAATCCTTAGGATAGGAAGGTATTTGTGTCAAAAAATGTGACCTTCTTGGAGGAAGAATTTGTGAGAAATCATAAAAGAAGAAGTGAAGTAGTACTAAAGGAGTTAGTTGTTTCATCCAAACTAAGAGTTCATTTGGATATAGTAGAACAAGACTTCGAAATGTATTCAAGAGTTGAATCAAAAGAGTAGCTTGAACATCAAGTAGTGCCTAGATGTAGTAGGAGGGTTGTGAGACAACCAGACAGGTTTCTAGGTTTAGGAGAAGGCATAATTGTTATCTTAAACCAAGAACAAACAGATCCTATTACTTATACGCAGGCTATTAATGATGTTGATGCAGAAAAATGGCTCAAGGTGATGGAATCGGAAATAGATTCCATGTAAACCAATGAAGTCTGGACCCTTATAGATCTACTACCAGATGTAAAAGCCATAAGGTGTAAATGGATCTATAAAAGGAAAAGAGGATCAGATGGAAAGATAGAGACTTTTAAAGCTAGATTGGTAGCTAATGTTTATACTCAAAAAGAGGGTATAGACTATGAGGAGACTTTTTCTCCAATTTCCATGCTTAAGTCCATCCTAATTCTTTTGGCAATAGTAACCTATTTTGATTATGAAATATGGAAAATGGACGTCAAAATTGCATTTCTTAATAGGGATCTTAAGGAGACCATTTATATGGCCCAACTAGAAGGATTCGTTGAGCTAGGTAATGAGCATAAGGTATGCAAATTGCAGAGGTCTATTTATGGGCTCAAGCAAACATCTAGGTCTTGGAACATTAGGTTTAATAAGTCTATCAAAACCTATGGGTTCATACAAAACCTAGATGAGCCTTGTGTCTATAAAAGGATACAAGGAGGAAATGTTACTTTCCTAATTCTATATGTTGATGACATTCTGCTCATTAGGAATGATGTAGAAATGTTATATACAGTCAAAGGATGGCTAAATGAGCAGTTCTCAATCAAGGATTTAGATGAGGATAACTATGATATAAGGATCAAACTTATAAAGGATTGTAAGAACAAATAGATAGCTTTGTCTTAATTAACCTACATTGTGAACATGCTTAATAAGTTTTCCATGAAAGATTCCAAGAGGGGTTTAACACCTATTGGACATAGAATCAAACTTTCAAAGGAACAAGAACCTAAGACCTAAGAAGAGGTCGAATGTATGCGTAAAATTCCATATGTTTAATAGTTGGAAGTTTAATGTATGCTATACTTTGCAATAGAATGGATATCTATTACGCAGTGGTACTAGTAACCATATTCTAGTTTAATCCAAGAATGGAGCATTGGACAACGGTTAAGTGCATACTGAAGTTTCTTCGTAGGACGAAGAACTTAATGCTTTTTTACTCTGAAAGTAACCTTATTCTGACAGGATATATAGATTTTGATTTCCAATCAGATGTTGATTCAAGGAAATCAACTTTTGGATCTATATTTGTTTTAGGAGGTAGAGTTATAACCTGGAGGAGTATCAAGCAATCTTGTGTTACTAGTTCGACTATGGAAGCTGAGTATGTTGTTGTTTGTAAAGCAGTAAAGGAAGCAGTCTAACTCTGTAAGTTCCTAAATGATTCAGAGGTAATTCTTGAGGTAGAAGAGGCCATTACACTTTATTGTGATAATAGTGGGGCACTGGCTAATTCTAAAGAACCTCGGAATCATAAAGCTGCCAAACATATTGAACAAAAGTATTATCTTATGAGGGAGATAATACAACATGGTGAGTGAATGTGGTTAAGATTCCCACAGAGCAAAACCTTGTTGATCTGTTCACAAAGATGTTGTCTTAAAAGAGCTTTGAGGGGTCATCTAGAAGGGATGGGAATGAGGGATATGCCAAACTTACTTTAGGGCAAGTGGGAGATTGTTGAAGTTATGTAAATATAGTTCCCTAGAAAGCAAGTATATTTACATATAATTAATCTTCTTCCAATTATATTTTTGTAATGAAAATATTTATTATTAATAAAACAAAAGATTTTGGTTTTATTTGTATGAGCATAATATAACTAGTCATAAGTTATCAAGATTCTTTTGTATATAATATACATACACATAGAGATGTCTAGGAAACAAGTATATTATTAGAGTATAAATTAATTGATTCAATATTGAATAATCAAGTTGGTCACTTGATTATGGTTTAGACGGTAGTGTTGCAATTTATCTCCATATAAGTAAAGGAGTTTACTTCAAGGGAATAATGAGTTTCATATTATGATAGTAGTTGACTATCGATAATGGAACTATTAAATGAATCTAGAATCATGTATGTTTTTAAAGAATAAAGTAGGTCGTTTCTTTAATCTTAAAACATACACTTTGGCATTCATTTTTTATGGACCATAATCTTAATGAGTGGTGAACTCATATGTGTTTCATTATAATTTTTTATATGATCGGAATGGATTTTTATAGAGTATCAATCCAGTGTCTACATGTTGGAATTATTAATTGAAACATGGATCAGGGAATGTTCACTCAAATAAATAGTTTATAGTGATATAATCACTTCTAGATATTTTACAAAAATTGGTGATTAAACTGATATTATTAGTTTGATGGACTAGTTATCCATCAAGTCTTAACACCAAGATGAGATCTTATGTATTAACCACCATATAGAGTAAAACTGGAGATCTAGAAGGAAAAACCAATATAAGTGCAAAATGATAATTTTACCCTTTATTGTGCGGATGGTTGTAATCAGGTTCATAATAGAGTTTGCAATTGGATATCTAATTAGAAACATGCATTCTCATAATATTTAGTAATTCAAGAGTTCAGCTAATTATCTTTAGTGGAATGACATTTGGATAACAAGTTGGAATTAATTCTAATAAGATTAAATTAATGTTGGGATTATTGGAGCTTGAATTATATAAGTCTAATTAGATTTCCCACTTGGCTTCTAGGAAGGTTATCAAGGAAAGTAAGAAAAATAAATAGAGGTTTTCGAAAAGAAAAATGAGATAGAAAAGAAAGAAGTGACAGAATTAGATTTGGAATACAAAAACCAGAACAATTTAATTAAGAATTAATTAAATTGGGTTTTAAAGCCTATGATTAAATGTTGGGCTTACACTAATTAATTGTTCATTGAAAGCCCAAATGAACATTTAATATTGGGCTGGACTTTGATTTGATTTGATTAATTGGATTAATGAAATTGAAACAAAGTTAATAAAGATAAAAGGAGGGCAAATTTCAGTTAAATGGACCAATGGATAGTTGCACATTCAGGTGGGTTTTTATCATGCTTCATCCTCATTAAATGGTTTAATGGTGTCATCATTAAATGGAGTAATGCTCTTATCATTAATTGGTTTAATGGATGTCTTTTAATGATGGCATGTAACCTTTTAGCATTCATTTGATTGAAGAAGGAAGAGGTGCATTTGATTTACTCTCTCCCTTCTTTCATCTCATAACCGAAAATGAGAGGGTCTCATTTAGGTTATTGGTCTTTTGATATAGCCATCTTAAACAAATGAGAGTGTCTCATTTATTGGCTTCTTTATTTTTGATTAAAGAATGAAGTGATGCATTGGCTGCACATCACTCTCTTCTTTCATCTTTAATAAAAAATTGAGAGGTTCCATTTTGCTTCTTTTTGTCTTTTCATCTAGCCACATTTAAAAAATGAGAATGTCTCATTTATTGAATTCTTCATTTTTGAAGAAAGAGAGGAAGGTGTAGCATTTTTTGACTCACTCTCTCCTCTCTTTCATGAGCTAGCCGAAACTTGTAATGAGAATGTCTCATTTTGGTTCTTTCAGCTACTTGATCATAAAAGGCAAACCTCTTTAATATTTCCTCTCCTTTGCCGCCATAGGTAACCAAGTTGTCCAAGGAGAACAAGTGGTATCGAGGATATAATAACAAGGAGAGGATAATTTAAAAAAGAGAGGATATAAAAGCGAGGAGCCAAAGTTGTAGTAAAGAGTCAGTATAATTTCCATCTTGTTCTTATGTTAGTTATTTTCCTTATACCATATCATGCATGGATGAAAACATGTTGATTTGGTTTTTGTGCTTCCATTGCATTTTGGTTTCAGAAAAAGTTTTTGAAATCTATCATTTAGCCAAATGTAGTATGCTATTGTTTTTCGATCCAACAATATGTTTAATTAGGGTTTAGGCTAAAATTAAACCAAAATACCGGGTTCCTAATGAATTCGCCACTTTTCATCATTTTTACATGTTTTCTTTTATCTATTTCTGTTAGTATAGTTTTGTTTTGTTTTCTTATTAAACAAAAAACCCTAAAAACCTAACCATCAATTGTTTTCATTTCATAAACTTTACACATACTTTCTGTGGGATTGATCTAGACTCACCACTACTACAATAGTAAGTCTAGTTTATTTTTACTAACGTTATGAAGCACTACTATTAGGGTACCATATGGCAAAGAAGTTAGCAGTGAACTATGTTGTGTAAGAAGTTCATGATAATAATGATGCCGCCATAATTTACTTTAAAAGTAATTTGAGAAATTGATTTTAGAAAGCATATATGTTCTATATTGGAAATAACATGAATTTGTTTTTAGGAGGTTTAAATTTTTACATATGGTTTGTATAGAAATTTTAACACTCATTGAGCTCGTTTAGCTAACACTTTACTCTCTGTTTAAAAAAAAAAACCTCCCAGGTGCATGCTCAGGAGCTTCAGTAGTAGGGATTCCATCTTTCGAGTAGATAACTTTATTGTAGGCTGCTATGTAAGCATTTTTTCCTTATAAATGCTTTTAAGAATTACTGAATATTAATACACATGTTTTGGAATGCATTTTGTGTAAAGAAGGCAAGTATATAAAGTTTTTTTTAATGAAATGCATGAATATGTTTTAGCATTTTAATGTTTATTAAAGTGATTGTTGAGATTACTTGCAAGTGCATTTGAAGTCCCAAATTTGTAGTGGGAATTTTGATGTGATTGTAAAAGTTTTTTGAAATTTTACAGGGATTTTGAAAATTTTGGGGATGTCAAAATACAACCTTTGTGCTGCTAAATTTTTTAATAAAATGGTTTTAAAAAACCTCCATTACTTATATCTTTTTATGTTAAATTAAAGCTTTTCGATAAAAAAAGCTTAGCTCCATGAAAACTTTCCATTTGGATTAGATACTGACTGGAGGGACATTGTGGGGTGTTGTGCAAGACACCTAATGATTTCAGGATAGGGGCCTGTCATTACCACTTTAAAATCTTATCTCATTTTGCCTCTTCATTATGTATTACTTTAGTAAATAAGGGGGGTCTCTATTGAGTTCTTAAAATAAAATATAGATTTTTCACTTTTTATATTCCATTTGTCTATACCATGACATTATTTATTAGAAATCCTATACATAAACTTCCCTTTCTTTTGTGAAAGATTCGTTCACATGGAGCTCTAGGGATATGATAGATTTATGATATCCATTGAACACACCAGAAAATAAAACATAGCTCTGCATAACTAAATTTGTAGTAGTGGTAAAAAAAGATTGTATCCATAGAGAGTGTGCGTCTAGATTTTATAATAAATAAATTAGTGTTTAGGATTTAGGGGGTGTTTGGTTGAAATCGATAAATAAAATAAAGTAAAACTAAACTGTTGAAGGTAAATCAAATTAAACATTACAAAAGTCATAAAATTAACAAATAAGTTTTAATTCTAGTTTTTGGTTCAATCTTAACCTTCACACGAGTGAACATCATTAATCATTATGTTGTTCTCCTACTGCTCTTTGAAACTATTAACCATAGATTAGAAATAGACTCTATTGACCCGAATTTTTCCTTTGGTTACACCTAATCAAAATAAGATCTTTAATTAGGTCTAGTTATCAAACAACTTAGAATAAGATATCTAGATTTAATGTGACAACTGCATTATATAATAGGAAATTGGTTAATCTAAGGAATCACCACATAAACTTAAGTCTTTTAACCTATCCTTTATTATCCCTAATTATGCTCGATAATTAGTTTACCACAACTGAATCGGATTTACAACGATTGCATATTGCAATGCAGATTCTGGCAATGTGTTCATGCATAAATAATCTATTTGAAATGTCCAAGTCATTTATACATAAGTCCTAAAAAATTAATCATAAAACAACATAATCAAATTCCAAAAGAGAGTGAGAACAATATTACTAAATTAAGAAATTCCCAAACAAGGTCATCAGCCTCGATATGTCATTTAAATCAGAAAGATGAAGTTTAGTTCCTCATAGCTCTATAAAAGGTAAGAAATCTGCCTCCTTTTATGTCTATAAACTCTTTATTCCTCATTTGACCTCTTAAATGCCCTTTTATAGTAAAAATTAAGGATTTATAAATCCATAATCATGTTCAACACACCACTAATCAAATTCCAAAAGAGAGTGAGAACAATATTACTAAATTAA
>JANSVA010000008.1:39106746-39117541 GCA_025504915.1 Erythroxylum reticulatum | reverse complement strand
TCATAATTATAATCTTATTATAATTTCATTTGCAATGTACAATTATCCCATAGACTTTATCATATACATCTAAACATATACAAGACAAAGAATGCCTTTTAAATAATTTGTCACTAAACTACAACCAAAGCGATTAGCTGTAGGGCATAAACTAATAGATCTCGACGCTGTTTCATTTAAAAGATGTTGAGACGATGTTGTTTCTTTTTTAAACATCAGCGAATTCATGTTTCATCGCCAAAAGAAAACCAACATACACACATTTGGCGACCACTTTAAAAAAACGTCACCATTTGTATGAACACAACGACATTTTGCTTAATTTGTTATTTGGAAATGATATCACAAATTGTCACAAAATGTGCATTTTTCATGACCAATTTTCAAAAATGTTGCCAATGCCACAATTTTTTTTAGATTTTAAATTTTTTCTAAAATTTTTAATATTTCATAAAACATAAATTACTATAGAAGTTATATATATATAAAATAAATTATAGTTTTTTTTTGACTTTTTAATAGCAATTTAGTATCGAATAGGTAATGTAACTCATGTAGTGAATTACGAAAATTTACATTATATATAATAGTTTCATATCTTACTTATGTAAAATATATTACTTTATTAAATAATAATTATCTATTTATTATATCAAAATTTCATACTGTAACATATAATTTATATATATTATATTATTATGTTACCCAAATATGAAACCAAATGGTAATAGCAAACCATTTGGCTATGAGTTTTTGAATCCTTACTAAATGGTATATTTCTTTTGACTTTATAAAAAATGACGTCTTTTATGTTAACTACAAACGACGTAATTTTTTTGTTAGTCATCAACATTCCTCTTTGTTCGCTGTCTAACAAACAACATTGTTTTTTGTATAACAAATGTTGTCGTTTTGTTGTACTGTAAAAGACGTCGTTCCCTACTAGGCTATTATCACAAAATGAAGCCAAAGATGAAACCATCTTCATCTTTGACAAATCATCATTTTCATCCGTTCTGCCTATGGTTTTGGCTATTTTTAAAGAAGCCTCAAGCGTGGTGAATCTTCATCTTCTGTTGTGGTTGTCTTTGATTATCTGTCCATCCAAGTAAGTTGCCCACCTTATGCATTGTTTTTCTATTCTCCTTTCATTCTTTGGATGGTTGTGATGTGCTTTTCTGTTCTTCTTTGTCCCTCTATTTTTTTTGTGATGTGGTTTTGATTGCCTGCTTAAATTGTCACTTCTATGCCTCATTATGATAGAATGGGTTAATGTTGGTCCATAATGGGTTCATTTTTTACGTTTTTATTATTAATTAGGGATGATTATTTTAGACTATCAAGTGTTTGATGAAAGTTCTGTTAGAGACACTTATAAAGTTGTTCCCATCTTAGAGCTAAGCTAGTAATGTGGACTTTGTCACCAAAATCGTGTGAAACCTCTGTTGTTTTTTGCATTACTTTAATGATCACTTGGATAATTTTCCCCAACAGTAACATATAGTAGGAATAAAGTATAATTAATGTTCTTAACTTAGATCTTTCTTTTACATTAAAATATTCCAACAAGCATTTATATTTATATAATATATCTAATTTTAAGAAACATTTAAATTTATAACTACGTTTGATATTTTCAATTTATGTAATAATTATTTTATTGATCAGCACACTGTCCAATAAAAAAGTATTGCAATGGAAGTCATTTACATATCTACTAGTTGTAGCATAATCAAGCAAAGCATTCATGTCAATGAAAAGTTTTGGGTAGTGACCAAAGTATCTTAATTTTCAAAGGTGACTCAAGATTATATATATTAATGCTCACTAATAGGATTGCCAAAAGTTGGAGACACATGAATTATTAGTTTTATAACATTGTTAAAAGAAAATAATTCAAAAAATCTATTTTCATTTTACCTAATTTTACTTTCATTTTAATAAGGGTAATTGAGTACTCTCATAATATTAAACAATCTTCCTTGAAAAACTTTTATTTGTCTTGCAAATTTCAACTTGTTTCATCTTTCTAATAACTCCCAAGCAACTGCATTTTAGACATCTCAATAGGCAGATAGAAGATGTATAACTAGTGAACTGTAGTAATTTGACTTATTATCAAGAATTTAATTGAACAAAATGAGTTTTATGCTAAATTGACTTTTCAGAATATAACTATTAACATTAATTCATATAGGAATGTCGATGTGGCGATTAGTTTCCGATGGTGGAAATGAGCTTCGCTGGGAGGAATGTGACAAAATTCTCCCTAATAAAGAACATCTATGTAGAACAAATCTCCTTATCAAACACTAATCACCCCTTTCCTTCCACGGTCGATCTTCTTCTTTAAGGTTTTTAGTTTCATCTAAACTACCTCTCTTCCTTTATTATCTGTACCTCATTTCCTGTTATGAATTTATTATATATATGAACTTTTGATTATATATACTATGTGTTATGTTAATCTTTCTTGAATCTTCAAGTGAACATAGATAGAAATGGAGGTGGTGGCAATGTCCCGATGCCCTGTAAAGGATTAAGGAAATTGGTTATTTTGGAGCAATCGTCGATTGCAATTACTATGTCTGTTCAAGTAGGTATGCATGTGTTCCATATTGGTTTGACTTAACTAGATATCTAAGTTCTTACTAATTGTGTCCTAGGTGCAATGCATCATACTGGTAGTACATCTAATTTAATGATCTATACTGCATCTAAGGAATTGTTCACTGTATCTCCTACTAATTTAGTTATAGCCAAGAATTTGTGAGAAGAAGGTGTTAATAACCCAACACTTGAGGGAAGATCTGTGACTATTTCAATTGATGCCTTTAAACGTGAAATGACCCTTCATAGAAATCCAAACATAGGGAATTCATTTACGTTTACAAACTCTCATGTCACTTGGAATCCAAAAAATTAATTATTTCATTTCCTTTCCGATGGAATCACCGTGAAAATTTATTTATTATTATGTTTATAAGAATTTTGTAAACAACCTCTCTACTAGTTAAGAGTAAGGCTATGTAACACCCCACTACCATAGAGTATATACCAAAACAATCTGAAGACATTCCAGTACATAACTTATAATAATGGCATCTTAGAGTAGTCACAACAATCACTTAAACATGGCATCATCATCGATATTCTATTATACGACACCATAAAGAAGACATAATATTTAAAACCATCTGAATTCCTCATTTCATTTAATAAAAATAGAATATACATTGTAGCTTTACAATATCTTCCAAATATGTACAATGTCATTCACATCTGTTCATTTATCAAGTAGCATCACTTTTCACTTCCTCATTTAAATACAAGTTGATAATACATTTCAATTATTCAAACACACATATTAAATGATTATGTAATGCTCGTGAGACTCACTTTCGATTATCACATATTAATGAAGAGCTTATTAAACACAGCGAGCCTTTGGCTCTTAATCACATTCTGTGTTTTAAGCTCTTTTTTATGGATAATCAGGTCACAATTTCATTAGCTGATCATGTATTCATATAATGAAATGCATCACATGAATATATTCACTCAGTGACTTGCTTTCACTTACATAATCACATAACATTCACCATACATATTTGTCATCGAAACTTGGTCCAGCATTAAAAAAATTGTTAAGAAATCTTATATTTCATCAAATTCACATAAAAGAAACAATTCTAGTATGTCATTCATGCATCAAATGCATCGGACATTCAATGTTCAGAATCAACACAATTAAGTTTTTTTTCATAGATAATTCAAAACATAATTTAAAACAAACCAATAATTAAGTGAGACCATCTAGGTCATTCACAGTTTTCTCTAGAAAGCTATTGCCTCGAAGTCCCAGCAATGTCTAGAGGTGGATGCTCTAAATGCTCCTTTATATCATGCAATATACAATTATACATATCACAAATTTGCATAATTATATAAGTACTCATTTATGCACATATGTATACAGATTATGTACAATGCATGCTCAATGACAATCCTAGGTATCTTTCCATTATTCTCATCACATAATCATTCATATATTAAAACTCACATAAGTATAATTTGTACTTAGGGTTTGCACCTCAATAAAATAATTTCAATCTAATTTCATAACTTAATTGATCATTCCAGATTTTTCTAAAAATAGACCTTTAGGTTAACTTTGTATGATCATTTTGACAAGAAAAATGGAGTAATTTTGCACCACTTTCTATATAAAATTTTTCCTATATATTAAGTTTCTAATGAAACCAAGACGATACAATTTGATTCAATATTTCGAAAGTTATACTTAAAATACTTCGGACTATTCTTAAACTATAACAGTACCTTGTACTCAACTTTAAGAAAAATTTTGGAATTTTTAGAGATAGAATTTTGTTTAATCTAAATCAAAAATAATTCCAGCTGAAAATATACAGATCAAGATATGACCAAAATATTGGTGACTGTTCATTGGAAATGTTCATTCAATAATATTATAGCACAGTTTAACATTTTCATCCTAAACTTATCGATCAATCCTTTCCTAATAAATTCAAATGACCATAAATTTTAGTGGAGAGGAATGTGTGGAGTTTCTTTGGTTCAAATATCACATCATTTGGAGATCGGGAGAAGAAGTTATAACCAAAAGAATAAAGGATGTTCGAAATTGTCAACTTTCAGTCTGCTTTGATTGTCATGAATGTGCAATCCTAGTTGATAGTGCAATGTCACGATCATGCTTATGCACGATCATGCATTGTGAGATGCATCACCAAGTCACGATCGTGCTTGTTCATGATCGTGCTTTTCCAGATCTCTCCAAATTGTCACGATCATGCTTCTACACGATCGTGCAACTCCTTATTCATACGAAACTACAAAATTTCTTTTCTTCTTTGTCTCTTTTGCTAAATACAACATTTCTAATCTATGTTTACATTATTTTCTATTCATTTTGACTTCCATTCAACTCCAATTATTGATAAACAAAAAAAAATCAAAATCTATGATTGTTCATAAATATTAAAATCAGAACCTATCACTCATGTATCTTCATCATGTTTTCTGCATTTTTTCATTTTTCTACATTTCTTCATTTTCTTTACCACCTTTGTCCCACATCTTTCTATCATCTTAATACTTCTTATAGCACAACTTCACATTATTCTTTGTTTTCCTTAAATCTATCCTCATTTTAATTCATCTCTAAAACACCCAAAGAAATTTCACATAATAATAGTGAAAACAATATATATGTATACCAATAGCAAAACAGAGCATACATTTATCATTTCTCCAAAAACTTTCTGCACTATTTTTATACATATTTTTAATGATTTTTCAAACTCAAAAATCACTTCAACACCATCTTATGAAATATTGATCATCAAAACACACAAAGAAAACATCATTATTTTCATCCTTCATCCAAGGTGCATATGTATAATAACCTCTTTTCTTATGATCATGTAATATCAATTAATCACCATATTTGTTTCATATTCCTACCACTCATGAGAATTAACATGATACTTGTTAAAACTCCAAATTCTTCAAAAATACCAAGAAGCCCTAACTTTCATGCAACCCACGTACATCATCTTGAAGGTAGATTATGTTAGGTTTTTCTGGTGGCAAATGGAAGAGATAACAAGATGGAACTAGGAATTGATAGATGGAAGCAAAGTGTAATTTTGATGAAGGTTTGGTGAATCATAATCGTGAAGAAGAAGAGAAAGCCACGAAGAAGATGAAGAATGCAAGAATAAGAACACTTAACTTGGTCTTTCAAGTTAAAAGAACCATGGGCTTTAAGACTTGGCGTAGCAAGTGACACTTGTCAATAATTCCAAAGTCATTTATCAAAAATTTTCACTATCATATGACTCTTATTTCTACTACCATTTATCAATTGACTTGCCACTTGGTATTTTTCTTAGTCCAAAAATACTCATAATTTCAAAAAATTTCCTAAATTTCACCAAAATTTCCAAATCAATACATATACTCTCCATGTCAATCTTCAACACATAAAACCTACAATTCTTAATATAATCACATTTATAATTCAATTATATCTCGAATTTGTCAATGAATGCATGTACAATCATTTTAATGTGCAAAAATCAATATTCACATGTATGTGTATTATTATGCATGAACATGAAACTTCTCAATAAACTCTCATATGTACTATTCTAAGGTTCTAACCACTAACATGGGATAACGGGATGTTATAGGCTACGTACTGTTAGACCTCCCCAAACCCTGTGTATAAACCAGATTTATACTAGGAATTGCTATTGTTTTTTTTTTATTGTTGCATGTTTCTAAGAATTGTTAAACTTCTAATTAAAATCTTGTACTACTTACCTGCATATATCATTATATTACATTGCTTATCATTTTCAATATTTTTATGTATTATTATTTTATTGTTAATAAATATTAATGATTAAGAATAGTATCAACTTAAATTTATTTTTTTATCTTATTAATACTAAATTTTTAGGTATGTTCATCTTTTTTATCGAAAAGTATAACTTAAAAGAGTTTTAATGCATTAACTATATATTTAAACAAGTTTATAAAGAAGGTAAAAGAAAAAATGAAAAGTAAATTATAAAATGTGAATTATAATTAACCTTAGGATTATTAAGCACATTTACCATTACAAAATTATCAAATTAAATTGATTAACTATAAATTCTTTAATATCTATTTTTGGTGGTGATGTACAGGTTTAGTCGCCAAATGTAGGCTTTTAGTGATGAACAAAATATTTCATCATAAAAAGTTTGTGATTTTGCAATAGTTTAATTTATTGTCACAACATGCTCAACCTTTAGGGACTAAACACTCAAATCATCACCAAATTGAGAACTTTTCATGATGACTCAAGTAAATCATCACAAAAGAAACTTATTTAGTGATGATTTTATATTTTGCCAAAGCTACAACTTTTTGTGGCCAATTTGTAAATCGTCACCAAAAATTGGCATTTTGCAATGATTTCTATTTTGTCTCCAAAAAGAAGTAGCTAATAGTCTGTTATGTTATAGTGACATATATAGAGGCATTAATAGGAAATCTTATTTTGATAATAGTAATTCTCTTTATTAAGTTGCATGAGATTCTTTTTAATGACAAATTAAGTTAGACTATGAAAAACCATTAAAAAGGGAGCCATTGTCTTGAAAAAGACCTTAACTGCAGATGATCTTATAACTAAAAGCTCATAAAATGTCAATAGGTAAATGTGATGTTGATGATAAAAGTTGACTTAGATTGGACAATAATGTATTCCATTTATTTTTTTGTTACTAGGATGTAACTAGTTATAGAGTGTTGATGCGTGAAACAATTCACGATATTTAGTATATATAAAATTCACACATAAGAATACAAACCAAGTCAATGGGAACAATGAAACCATACTAGTACATAAATATAAACTATTTTGTATATAATGTATATCAAAACTACTTCTGGGATTTATCCATAATTGGTGACATTATAACTGATTTATGGTATAGGTAAAAATTAATAGAATGATGAGATGGATTGAAGATCATTAGTTTATTAGTAAAAGCATATATAGGAACTCAAGGTGATATCAATATAAAAGATGAAGGACTTGTACATAATACCACTTAAGGACTGGTCAGATCTCCCCTAATGTATGAAATGAGATTGATAAAGACATAAGAGGAAGAAGAAACAATTACAAGAAAGATCATAACATTCAAGGAAAAAAAGGAGGATAATGACAATGAGAAGTTTATTATTACCTTAAGCGAGAGTAAGATAAGCACATTAAAATCACGAAGATATTTAAGAGATTCTTCGAAAAGAACAAGGAATAAAGGATAAAATCAAAAAATGCAAAGGTAAGACTTATTATAAAAAAAAATTGTTTTTATGGTAAATGGTGCTTAGGGATTAAGTTTTGTGCTCATAGAAGTATCTAGGGTTTAAAGCTAAATTAAGATAAGAGATCTAAACAGATGTCTAGGTATTTAACTACAAATTTAGAGAAATATTTAAGGTTTAAATTGAAAAACAGGACAAGATATCTAAAGAGGTATTTGGGTATTTAATAGAGAGATATCTAATGATATGAAAAATTTTCAAATTTTATCTAAGCAACAATCCTTTGGATCATTATATTGCTATTTGAAAGATTATTACAAAATCCTTTGATTTCTTTTCCACTATAAACTTTACATTATACAACCAAGAGTAATCTGAAGAAGAGTAGTATCATCTATCCTTAGTTATCTTAAGTTTAATACTTAAAACATATTTCATTCGAACATGTGGCCAGAAAAGTATCACCAAACCTATACAAGATATCCTTCTATAGCATACTCAAGTAGAGACATTCAAAAAAACAAGTGGTTAATATAATCATGAGTAGGTTAAACATAATTTGCATTTGAGATTTAACAATAATATTAATCACCTCTAATACTATTTAGAGTTGACAATCTTTCCTTCATTGCATTATCTAAAGCATAAATGATACTTTAGGAGCTTATGTACTTCTTCCAATGCTTATACCAAATGATCTAAGTGACTGAACCCCAAAAAAAATTCAAGTACGATCTATTTATGAAGAATCCTAATGAATGCTTTAAGCAAATGACTTTGTCCTCTTTATTGTTGTTTGGAAACTAGGTTGGGACTAAAATCTTATTGATTATCATGTAAAAGGTATTGTAACATGAGATTAGATGATACTACTTCAAAATAGTCGGATTGGGCATCTTAGGGACCAGATAGATGTAGGTTTTTTTCTAAGACTTCAACTTTTTAAAGCTAGAGAAAAACACCATAATAGCCTCACAAACATATGTTTTAATAAGCCCCTAAGATTTCTAATAGAAAAAGGTATTGAACCGTCTAAACATGGAAGTTTATTTGAATTAAGGATAAAGACCACTTTCTTAATTTCATCAATGGAAATAGATTTTAGTGACTAGTTATCAAGCTTGGAACAAATAAAGAGATAACTAAATTTATAGAAGAAGAATTAGCTAAGAAACCCTAAAATTTTCAAAAGTAGTCCTTAGTATGGATTAAAAGTTCATATTGTTTACTAACCACATGCCCTTCTTCAAAACTTAGTTAAACAATCATATTCCTATTCCTTTTAGCCAAAAGAGCTCTATAGAAGAACCCCAAGCTACTATCCCTATTCTTTAGCCACTTCACCTTGGATTTTTGCAAGATCATTGAATTGTGGTCCTTAAAAACCTTGGTGCAATCTTTTAGAGTAGCCATTTTAGAAATCTTTTTGGAAATTTGATCAAGAGATCTATAGCGTTCTTGTTATTTCCTCATAATATTTTCCCTAGTCTTGCACAATATGAATTTTTTATTTAAGGAATGTTTGTAATCTTAACTTCTTTGACTCCTCTTATTTTTCTCAACTTCATATAGAATTTCAATGAACTAGAACCTTACATATCTTGATTTAATCCTCCTAGAAACCCTTTGTGAAAATTAAGGAAAAATCTGAATGGGGAAGCTCTATTCTATTTTAATGTAAGCCCATGAATTTCCTTTAGAGAATGATTAGAGCATTGACAGTCACTAAATCTAGCATTATTTTTCTAAACTTCATAAACCATTCATAGTTCACTATAACTCTATCAAGTTTCTTTGTAATTAGCCAAGGGCCTGATAAAGCAGACATATGAAAGAGGTGGGTGAATTGTATGTAAAAAATTTTGTAGGACCTTTCAATTTATATAATAAACAGATCCTAGTTAACGAATAAAAACAGTAGGATTCTCAAGCGATAAAGCCTTTTAAATGACAAGAGCCGGTTAGTCTATATGAGTCCTTTTTGGGATAGGACTCTTATAACATCCCATCCCCATATTAAGGGTTAAAACCCAATATATCTGTAATAGAGAAAATAGCAATGATAGAGTTAGAAAAAAATTGCATTTCATGCTCAGGCATAATGTTAGCATGCATGAATGTGAATTTCAATTTTTGCACACATGAAAATAATTGTTCATGCAATCATTGACATTCTGAGTACAATTGAATTGTAATGTGATATTGTTGAGAATTGTAGTTTCAATGATGAATAATTTAAATGGTGGATTTGAGAATTAGGAATTGTTTACAACTGTATTGAATGGATTCTGGATAATGGTATATAAAAATTTACGTAAGTTGATGAAGAAATATTTGTCTCTGTTATGGTTTTGAAGATTACGTACATGGTTGATGTACTGTTCATGCATGAAAAATATATGAAGTGTTAACAGAGGTGAATTCGAATAAGTGATGTAGTGTTAAGTATTTAAATGTAAATTGTATAATGAAATGAAGCTAGAAGAATGTGTTTTAGGGTTCTATATGTTGATTGAAGAGGACGGAAATGAGAATAAAGAAGTGGAAAATTACAGTAGAGAGAGGTTGTAAATATGAGTTTCGGATTCTTAAGCTTCTCAATATAAGTTTTGTTCTACTTTGTTTAAAAAGTGTATGTAGTAAAGAAATGCATTATCAATAGGTTAGAAGAATTTAAGTTGGAAAAAGGAAAAATTGAAGATTAGAGGAAGAAGAAGCACAGTGAATAAAAAATGGAAGTTAGGGAAGTTAGTATTGATCTGAACTTCCAAGAATTTACTATATTGATCTAAATAGATTTTGATAAAATGACCTTCATAAATTGTAGATAATTCCTCTAGCTTTCCATTGAGAGACATTGAGTGATAGATGTGGGACAGGTCTGACTTGTGCTCTCACCCAATTTTTGTCTTTATCTATCACA
>JANSVA010000008.1:39090798-39102991 GCA_025504915.1 Erythroxylum reticulatum | reverse complement strand
CTTCATTACCTTTATCGATAATTATTCACGATATGGGTATGTGTATTTAATGAGATACAAGTCTGAAGCATTTGAAATGTTTAAGCAGTTTAGACACGAAGTAGAGAAACAAATCGGTAACAGTGTCAAAACACTTCGATTAGATCGAGGTGGTGAATACTTGAACGAGGAGTTTTTAAGTTATCTCGATGATAATAGGATTTCATCCCATTAGACTCCACCTTACAAACTGCAACATAATGATGTGGCTGAAAGGAGAATCCAAACCTTGTTGGACATGGTAAGGTTAATGATGGGCTTAGCAGATCTACCAAAATCTTTTTGGGGTTATGCACTCGAGACTACTATTTATGTGATAAACAGAGTCCCTTCAAAATAGTTGAAGTTGCTCCATATGATACATGGACTAACATAAGTCCCTATCGCTCTCATATGAAAGTTTGGGGTTGTCCAGTTTATATAAAGCGGATTCAATCAGACAAGCTTGAAGAAAAATCTAATAAGGAACCAATTGGATATCAGTTCTACAATGCTTTAAAGGAAAAGGTGTTTGTCTCAAAGCATGTTGTCTTTGTAGAGAAAGAGTTTCTTCTAAGATAAAACAGTGAGAGCAAAGTTAAACTTGATGAAGTTCATGATGCTTAAACAGATGCAAATCAATTGTCTAAACTTGAGATTTTTGTTCATGAAGATGAGAAAACAGTTGAACCTTCTGATGCACATAATGTTCGTAGTTCAAGTAGGATACATAATGTTCTAGAGAGATATGAATTTCTCGTAAGCAAATATAATGACATATTGCTCATTGAGGACGATGAGCCTACAACCTATGAAGAGGCTTTGAAGAGTTCAGAATTTGAAAATTGGATTTAAGCCATGAAGTCTGAAATGGATTCCATGTCTAAAAACCAAGTATGGACTTTGGTTGACCCACCCAAAGGGATAAAACCCATAGGGTGCAAGTGGATTTTCAAGAAGAAAATCGACATAGAAGGTAATGTGATTACCTAGAAAGCGAGGTTAGTCACTAAAGGCTATCATAAAAAAAAGAAATTTACTTTGACGAGACATTTAACCCCTTAGCCATGCTTAAATCCATTAGAATACTCCTAGCTATTGCTGCTCATTATGATTATAAAATATGGCAAATGGATGTGAAGACGGCTTCCCTGAATGGAAACCTTATCGAGGATGTTTATATGATACAATTTAAGGGCTTCACATCCATTGATGGCAAACAGGTATGCAAGCTTCTGAAATCCATTTATAGATTGAAGCAAGCATCAAGAAGTTGGAGCATCTGATTTGATGATACAAATAAAGAGTTTAGGTTCTCACAAAATTCGGATGATCCTTGTGTGTATAAGAAGGTTAGTACGAGTGCTATCATATTCCTTGTGTTATATGTGGGTGACATATTACTAATAGGAAATGATGTCTCAAGTTTTTAATTAGTCAAAATTTGGTTGTCTCGAAATTTCTCCATGAAAGACCTTAGAGAAATAACTTATACATTGGGAATAAAGATCTATAGAGTTAGATTAAGAAAGTTGCTAGGTCTTTCACAGTCTACGTATATAGATAAAGTGCTAAAGAGGTTTAGCCTTGAGCAGTCCAAGAGAGGTTTTCTTCCCATGACACATGGGATAAAACTCTCGAAATATGTGTGTCCAAAGACGCAAAATGAGAGGACTTATATAAGTTTGATCCTGTATGCTTCGGCAATACGATCAATCATGTATGCTATATTTTGTACTAGAGCCGATATATTGTATGCTCTAAGTGTTACGAGCAAATACCAATCGGAGCCTGGTGAGTGTCACTGGATGGTTGTCAAGAATATCTTAAGGTACTTAATAAGGACTAAGGATGTATTCTTAGTATATAGAGATGCAGAGCTAGTGGTGAACGGATATACGAATGCCAGTTTTCAATCTGACCAGCATGACTCCAAATCCCAGTTAGGCTACATCTTCACACTGAATGAAGGAGCGGTCAGTTGGAAAAGTTCCAAATAAGAGACGACTACAGATGCGACGATCGAGTCAGAGTACATTGTAGCTGCGGAGGCCACAATAGAAGTTATTTGGATCAAGAGGTTCGTTATGGAACTTAGAGTGGTTTCGAGCATTATAGACCCAATATTATTATATTATGACAACAATGGGGCTATTGCTTAAGCCAAGGAACCAAGGTCTTATCAGAGGTCCAAGCACGTACTCAGGAGATACCACCCGATCAGGGAGATCATCGATAGAGGTGATGTGAAGATAGAGAGAGTGCCCACAGATCAGAACATCACTGTTCTTTTGACTAAGCCACTTCCTCAAATAAAATTTGATTCCAATGTACTTGCTTATGGTATTAGATACAAAGGCGATTGACTTTAGTGTAAGTGGGAGATTGTTAAAGCAGTGATCTAAAGGCAATCACCTTTAGCATTTTTATACTAATTTTATTTTGATTAATAAAGCGAAAGGCAATTTTTCATTATTTTAATGTTCATTTATTTATCAATTGATGTCAATCTTAAATCGAATTAATGAAGTCTATGATACAAAATATAGCATGAAGAAAATCATGATGAGATCATGATAATGAGATTCCTATCATATACAATTATATTAGTATTTAAATTATCCCTAGACATAGGATTAATAAGATAGGACATTATTAATATCTTATTAATCCGAATAGACTAGCATATGTTATACTCTTTGATTTGATCAAGCAGTGGATCTCATAAACTATAAACATCGGATGTTTAGAGTTAACATGTGGATGCTTACTAAGAGCAGTAAGTACATCAGATGACCTGTTAAGAGATTATCATATAGATGATCCATCAAATGTCAATGACTAATCTCATCATAGCAATGGTGAAAATATCCTTAGACTTAAGGTACTCAAGGATATCTTGGATATTGATCCTGTGCTTTGACATCATTCCTTGTTGCCTTAAGATGAGGTCAATCATAGGGTGGTAATTGGGTATAAATATTAGTATTCGAAGGTAATTGGGTAGCCAATAAAGGATTTACTACTCCTGATAGAACGAGATGATACCCACGGCCTCTTGTCGGGGTCATTACTCAAGAGTCTTTGGCCAGAGCAGTTATGTGTCCTGAAGTGAGTCTTCAATGATATATAGAGTAATGAGATCTTAGGATAAGAACTAACATCACTTGGACTAGATGTGACGTAGTCAGTCTAGTGGGGGTTGACAAATAGCCTATACTCTGATCCAAGGAGGGTATAGTATGGTGAAAGGATGAATTGCACGGTAATTATCTGTGAAAAGGTTCGTAAGTCAGATAATTAACTATCGAAGAGTTCATAAGTTAATGCACTTTTATTCCAATAAATTGGCATCAGGAAGCCCTTCATGATTTGCTTGAATTAAGAGTTAATTCAAGTTTCCAAAATAGCCGAGAACCTAAGGGTCACATGCATAAAAGATTGGATGAAAAATAAACTGTGTATGGTTTTTTTTAAGTAGACCACGATCATGACCGAAAGCGAGGTTATCAATTAAGTAAGCCACCGTCACCGAAGGCCCAACAGATATAGATAAGTGAGTTCTTCACTTATGTACACAACGCCTAACTAGTAAAAAACACACTCCATTGAGAGGATGAGGGGTCTAGAAGAGTTTTGGGATTAGATAGAAGTGATCTTGAGGTTTTTTTCATGAAATTTATGCAATTGTTGTGTAAATTTAATTACATGCAACCCATTCTTGATCTCACTCTCTATTAAAGCATCTACTTGAACTCGTCTAGTTTGGTGCTCTAACCACCCTTACACATTGTTTCTTCTTCATCCTTTCATGTTCTTGAGTGATCAAGGAAGGGTTTGGTGTTTGCAACAACCTAAACAAGGATAAGAATCAAGAAAGGAGGAGAATCAAAAGGTGCATGTACTGCTATATCATGTTTATATAATATATTTATGTACGCATTTGAGATTCTGGCCTTTTAGTATGTCATGGGGGTTGGAATTTAGATTCCAACACTTCCGCTACTTTATCGTGCATGCGATTTACGAATCTATATCTCCCCCTAACATAAATCCAATTGAAAAATCGTTCATTAGGCAACTAACAAATCATCATCTTTCTTACATTAAAACCAAAACAAAATTTGCCATACAAGGATTAACTTTCCAGCACTTATTTACCATCATCATAACACACATTTGTTGGAGTTATGTAAATATAGTGTCCTGGAAAGCAAGTGTAATTTACTTATAACTTAATCTTCTTCTAGTTACTTTTTTGTAATGAAAATATTTATTATAAATAAAACAAAAGAGTTTGGTTTTATTTGTAAGAGCATAATATAACTAGTCATAAGGTACCAAAATTCTTTGTAAGTAATATACATATGCATGGAGAAGTGTGTGAAACGTGCATATTATCAGAATCTAAATTAGTTGATTCATAGTTAAATAATCAAGTTGGTCGCTTGATTGTGGTTTAGACTGTAGTGTTACGATTTATCTCCGTGTGAGTAAAGGAGTTTACTTCAAGGGAATGATGAGTTTCATATCACGATAGTAGTTGACTATCGATAATGACACTATTAAATGAATCTAGAATTATGTATATTTTTAAAGATTAAAAATCTAGTGTCTACATGTTGAAATTATTAATTGAAACATGTATCAGGGAACATTCACTCAAATAAAGAGTTTATAGTGATATCATCACTTCTAGATGTTTTACAGAGATTGGTGATTAAACTAGCACCAGCAGTTTGAAGTACTAGCTACCCATCAAGTCTTAATACTAATTGTGTGTTAATCACCATATAGAGTGAAGCGGGAAATCTAGAAGGAAAACCAATTAAGGGCAAAATGGTAAATTTACCTTTTATAGTGCGGATGGCTATAATATGATTCATAATAGAGTTTGCAATTTGACATCTTATTTGAAACATGTGTGCTCATAATATTTAGTAATTTAAGAGTTCAGCTAATTGTCTTTAGTGGAATGACATTTAGTTAATAAGCTGGAATTAATTCTAATGAGATTAAATTAATTATAGGCTTATTGGAGCTTAAATTATATAAGTCTAATTAGATTCCCTACTTGGCTTCTAGGAATGGTTATCAAGCAAAGTAAGAAATATAAATAAAGTTTACCGAAAAGAAAATAAAAAGGAATGCAACGAATTAGATTTAGAATAAAAATACCAAAACAATTTTATTAAGAGTTAATTAAATTGGGTATTAAAACCTATGATCGAGTGTTGGGCTTACACTAATTGATTGTTAATTAGAAGCCCAATGAATGTTTAATATTAGGCTGGACTTTGGTTTAATTTGATTAATTAGATTAATTAAATTGAAACAAAGTTATTAAAGATAAAAGGAGGGCAAATTTCGGTTAAATGGACTAAGTGGACAGCTGCACTTTTAAGATGGGTTTTTATCATGCTTCATCATCATTAAATTTTTTAATGGTGTCATCATTAAATGGATTAATGATCTTATCATTAAATGGTTTAATGGTTGTCTTTTAATGATAGCATGTAACCTTTTAGTATTCATTTGATTAAAGAAGGAAGAGGTGCATTTGATGTGTTGGGCACCGTTTCCGGAACCCAATGTCGGATCATGAAACGTGAGCTTAATCTTGTGGAATTTTCTTGAACATCATCGTTTCCTCTTCTTGCTTTGATACCACTCACTTTGGATCCCGCTTGATTCCAGAATCCAACTCTTGCTCTGTATCATAAGACTATCAAATCTCTACTTCATCATACTCTTTAATACATTACTTACAAATTGAGCGTAATATCATATAGGGTTCTTTCCATGAACCCTTATTAGGCATCATCCCACAAGGGTGGCGTGCCCATGACAATCAAACATCAAAACCAACTTATTACTTCATAAAATCTCCTTAACCATTTTAATAGGGAGTAAAAAGAACATATTTAATCGAACTACTTCAATCTATCATTTCATTACTTAAGCAACAGAGATTGGAAAAAAAACTTTAGTTACATATCAAAAGCCACACCATTGGCTTATTACAAAAATACAAAATAGCAAATGAAGCAATTCCTTTAGGCTCTTGATCACTTGATCTCCTAGTTATAACCTGAGGAGGGGACAGAAAGGGGGTGAGCTTGAAAGTTCGTGGGTTACAATTTATAACAAAAAGATAAGCTAAAGCCTTAAAAACATTTTTCTTGTCTTAGAAAATATCTTATTGAATCGTAAAATACATGTTTTTCAAAACTCTTGTCGTCTCGTCAAAATTCAAAACTTACAAAACATAAATGCATCAAACTTATTCACATAACATAAACACATAAGCACATCAGAATGGTTTGGGTAAGTACAAAACATGACGCACTACATATTTCCCCTAAGGGTCCTGTGTAGCCGTGAACAGAACATACTATCGCAATCTTATTTAATGGTCTTACGTAGCCGTGAACTTATAAGAGTCCATAAAGGAGCTCCATGCCACTAGTGGGCAGGAGGAAGAAGCCTATTCTTGGGCAATGCGCACGTGACAGTTCTTGAGGGACTACCACAAACCCACATAACACATAGTTCATGACTTATAAACTTGTTGCCCAAAATGGTACTTTTCTTAAAAACTTGCTTTTCATATACTTGACGTATATCTTGAAAACCATTCTTGAAAACATGATTTCATAAACATGCATCTTTTCAAAGATATCACTTTTGTGGTCTTTTCCTTTTGAAAATCATCACTCAAATCATGTAATAAACATATAGCAGATTTCACAAATCATTCATGAACAATAATGCAACATTTATGATGCAAATGAAATAAAAAAACTTATTTGATTTAAAGAAAACAGTAATAGCTTATTTACTCTATTATAAACGTGTACCCACCTTGATTTCCTTGCTCATAGACTTGCTCAAAATGCTTCTTCTCTTGTTCCTCTTGCTTCTCTTGATCCCTTTATACAATAACAAAAATCCTACTCAATAGGGTTTCAACTGAAAATCCCTCAAAGCACAATCACTAAAATTGGTTCTAAAATACTTAAACCCAAAAAATTTCTAAACTCCATGAACTAGAATCCTTTCAAAAATCCAAGTGATTTAAAATGATCTTACCTTCATTCTTCACTAAATGAAGGGATCTTTAGCTCAAAATAAAGCTCTTCTCTTCCTCTACCTTGTCTCTTCTTGAACAACCTCAAAATCTCTCTTGAGGGCCAACACAATTGAAACTCTAACTTCTTTTCTCTTCTTTCTCTCTTTCATTCTTTTTCGTGTTTTCTCTCTCTTATCTCTTTTCTCATCCACACATTTTGCTTCTCTAGAATCTTCTTATTCAGTTTTTCTCCTTTATTTATAAGCAAGACAATACCTCTTCCAATTATGCCCTTAATGAGTCTAAAACGTCCATTTCACCATTCCTCATAAGCTTATGCTCTTTTAAACTTAAGCGTCTTGCCAAAAATACCCTTGAACATTCTAACATAACACTTTTTTCTAGAAAACTGATCTCCATTGTCTTAAGTTTCTAATGCCACCAAAATCATTCAATTTTGTTCAGTGGTTCCAAAGATATACTTCAAACATTTTTGGACTGCTCTTGCCCAAAATAGTAGACTATGCACAACTTCCATCCAGAACTTGAAAGTCTTAAGAACTGAATTACAATTCACTTCTTTTAAATAATTTGTATCTCTATGTCTCTAGTTTTCCAAAAATCAGAAATCATCTCATTTAGAGCTCTACAGGGCAAGATATCATCAAAATACTGAAGTATGTTCAGTAGAATAACTCTAGTTCATACTATTTAGGAGTACATTCACTGTACCCGTCCCACATTTTTCACTCAATATTTCTCAATTCATTTCATATGGCTATGATTTATGTTGTATATGTAGATCAATGTCTTATGAGTCTAATGGTTCAAGAATCAAGTCATTTGGAGGTCTAGAGAAGAAGTTATAGCCAAAGAATCAAATTTGGTTTTATCCTTACTCATATCGAACCTGTCTTGGTACAATTACCCTAACGTTTCCTAAAGATGTCGGACTAAGATCATCTTATAACGATTCGAAATAAGACTTCAAGATATATAACTTTTATGAAGACCTCAAAGACCAATTCTATCTTTTGTGTTTTCTTCTTTCTTACTTTTGCATTGTCTTACTTCTGCTTCATCTTACTTCTGCATTGTCTTACTTTGCTTTTGTCTTACTTTGCTTTGTCTTACCTTACTTTCATCTTACTTCTGCTTTGTCTTACTTTTGCTTCGTCTTACTTTGTTTTCATCTTACTGTCCTTTCGTCTTACTTTGCTTCGTCTTACTTTCCTTTTGTCTTACTTTCCTTTCGTCTTAATTCTACTTCGTCTTCCTTTTGCTTCATCTTCCTTTGCTTTCGTCTTACTATCCTTTCGTATTACTTTGCTTTCGTCTTACTATCCTTTCGTATTACTTTGCTTCGTCTTACTTTCTTTTCGTCTTACTTTGCTTCGTCTTACTTTTCTTTCGTATTACTTTTACTTCGTCTTAGATGAATAATAACTAAGATGATATGATGAACAGTAACTTCGTCTTAGATGAATAGTAACTAAGACGATAGGATGAACAATAACTTTGTCTTACTTTTCCTTCCGTCTTAGTTTTCCTTCCGTCTTAGTTTTTCCTTCCGTCTTAGTTTTTCGCTCTCTAGAGCAAATCCATTTATAACGCACATAACTTTCAGATCAGATGTCCAAATTTTCCATACTATATATTTTTGGAAAGATAAAAGAAATATCTATAACTCTCCAGAAAGAAACTTTGCCAAAATCTATTTATATCAATCCCAAATTTACCCCCAAAGCCCGAAAATGAATTTTACATTCATACACCAATGTACTAAACCCAATAATTATCTTCATGACAAATTTTGAGAGTCTTAGAGATAGAATTGAAATTTGATGTCTTCATAAGAAATGTAGCTACATATCTCTAGTTTAATCTAAATTAAGAATCATCTTGTTTGGATCACTAGAGAAAACGTTGTGGCTAACAAACCGAAGCATACTCAGTGAACATTTTCCGGATCAACTCTTTATTTCAAAATCTTTCCTTAACACAAGCTATATCAAGATCACCCTTTTCTACTTCATTTACTCCTCATTCTCCACTTAATTTCAAATCAATATCATCCATAAAGAGAATTATAAACCATGATTAATCGTGAGCACTAATAACATGACCTACATATATATACATATCCTTCATCAACTTACTATACCTATTCAACTTCCTTTTTGCTTCCACTTGACTTCTAACTTTCACCTTGATTATTCCCATTTCAGTATCTCTTACCCACCAAAACACCAAAGCAAAACAATAATCTATCCACATTCCTCATTCAGTAGTTCTAACTTCTAAGAAAACATTCGGGGTCCAACATGATGTACTCTCTCCCTTCTATCATCTCATAACCGAAAATGAGATTGTCTCATTTGGTTATTGGTCTTTTCACATAACCATCTTAAACAAATGAGAGTGTCTCATTTATTGGCTTCTTTATTTTTGATTAAAGAATGAAGTGATATATTGGATGCACATCACTCTCTTCTTTCATCTTTAACCGAAATTGAGAGGTTCCATTTGCTTCTTTTTTTTTGTTTTCATCTAGCCATATCAACAAAATGAGAATGTCTCATTTGTGGTCTTCTCTTTCATTTTGAGAAATAGAATGAAATGGTAAAACAAGTGGCCTCTCCTTCTTCCACGACTGAAATTAGCATAGAGAGTGTCTCTTAGTTTTGGTTCTTTTAACTAAGGTAAACTTCTACAATATTTCTTATCCTTTCCCACCAAAGGATCTTGCTAACTAAGTTGTCTAAGGAGAATAAGTGGTCGATCGGATTGGTTGAGGATACAATATAAAGGAGAGGGTACAATAACAAGGAAAGGATACCATAGCGAGGAGTCAAAGCTATAGCTAAGGATTCGGTAACATTTCTATCATCTTTTATGTTATTTATCTTCCTAATGCCGTATCATGTATGGATTAAAACATGTTGATTTGGTTATCATACTTCCCTTGTGTTTCGATTTCGGAAAAAGTTTTTAAAATCTACTATTTTTCCAAATCTAGTATGCTTTTGTTTTTGATCCACCAATTGGTATCAGAGCCAATTTTATTATGCATGATTTTGGTTCCTATATGTGATGCATGGGTTGGCAAGTAAATTTTGTATGTTGCATATTTTTATGTGATAGAAATATATATGGTGTATGTTTTGCACTTTTGGTTGTCCATATAATTTAGTGTTACCTTGTAAGTTTTCTTTGTTTGGTTCGTAACAAGGAGTCCTATCATCATTATGTTTCCTCTTTGGCTTCATTTTTCTGTTTTCTTTGATTTTGTAATGTACAAATTTCTGTAATATTGAAGATGGGGCAACCATGGATCAAAGAAAAGGATAGGTAATGGTTTCGGTTTTTTGTTTAGCTGTAATGGCTTTTTCGATTTTGTAAGATTTTTAAATGCTATAATGTTGTATTTCTATTGACAATTTCGGTTTTGTAAGTTTTACAGATGCTGGAATTTTGTATTCTTATTGATAAATTCGTTTTTTGTTAGGTTTACAAATGCTGGATTTTTTGTTTTCCTAGTAACAAAATTTGGTTTTATGAAAAACATAACTTGTTGATAAATAAATGTTATTAACACTTATTTACCGTTTGGGCTGGGATATGTGAGCAAAGAGTTCGAAGTGGAAGATCCAAGTCCAAGAAGAAATTTTTGGGCCTAAAAGCCTTGTAATTTTTTTCTATGTTCTAGAATGGACAATAAAAATGGCTTATTAGTTCATGAGATGAATGGATAAATGAATGCAAATAATATGCGATATTACGTGATTGTATGCCATTTAGAAAATTGCCAACCCTAGGATTTGCCATTCATTCATTATATGTGAGATATATAATGAAACAATATAGGATGGATAATAAATTGCATCTAGACAATATGGTATTTATTAAAACTGAAAGAACAAAAAGATTGAGTGGGAGAGGATGATCATGTGAGAGTCCACGGCCTCCATATGATGGCCCATTTGCATATGGTGAACTGTTACTCCCCACCGGAGAGCATGAATCCTATATCTTGCATGGTTTAGGTCTCCTAAATGATAAGTCAACTTATTGGTAGCAAATGTGACCTCCCACCGAGGCATGATTTGCAAGTACCTTTAGTGGATGAATCAAATGGTTACACACTCAACATAATTTGATAATAACCTGCCCACTGTAGCTCTGTTAAGTCAAGATGACTTCACTTCTATTAATTTTGGTGACAATCAAATAATAATAATATTAGAAATAAATGAACTATTTTTATAAGTGTGTTAAGCGTGCAGCAAAAACACAGAAGAAGTAAAAAAACAGAAGAATCGGAGAAACACAGAAGAAGTAAAAAGACAGAAGAAGCATGGAAAACAGAGAACAAGTAAAAAGACAGAAGAAGCGTGGAAAACACAGAAGAAGTAAAAAGACAGAAGAAGTGGAGAAACACAAAAGAAGCAAAAAGACAAAAGAAGCGGAGAAACACAGAAGAAGTGGAAAACACAGAAGAAGAGGAAAACACAGACGATACGAAGTCGAAGACACGATAGTACGTGGATAGTTAGTCAGTTGGAGTTAGTTACAGAACTCAACTGAATAACGGTTTCTACAAGAAACAAGAAGAATTTGGAGACGAAGGCTATAAATACTAGTCGTAGTTGAAGACTAATCAAGTTTTTGAACTTTCAACGTTTAGCTTTCAAGTTAAAATTTTGTATTCAAAGTGCGATATTTGATAGCAAACTATACTGTAACAAAATGTTGGACCCTGGAAAATTTTTCTTTAAGAAAGCATGATTTTAAAATAATTTTAGAGTTTAGATAGATTTAATTTTTGGAACTATAATTATGTCAAGGTTAGTAGGATTTGTTGAATGGATAAATGGAAGTAAAGTTTTGAGGTAATAAGGATGTTCAAGGACATTTTTGGGAGGACATTTGAGCATAAAAGAGCATAAGCTTATAAGAAAGGGTAAGATGGACTTTTTGGGCTCATTAAAGGTAGAAATAGAAAAAGGATGTGCTGTTTTGCTTGTTAAGAGGAGAAAAACGTGAATTAAAGAGGGAGAAGAGTGAGAAAACAAAATTAAAAGAGAGAAGAGAAAGGTTTCG
>JANSVA010000008.1:39071163-39090698 GCA_025504915.1 Erythroxylum reticulatum | reverse complement strand
AATTTTGCCAAAAATAATCTCATCATCTCATCCCATGTAGTAATCGATCCCGACTGCAAACTAGCCAACCATGCTCTGGCCTTATCCTTTAAAGAAAATGGGAATAACCTTAATCTCACCGTATCTTTCGATACTCCATTCTGCTTAAACAAATCAAAGATATCCAGAAATGTCTCCAAATGGGTGTTCGGATCCTCCAAAGGCAATCCTCCAATTGAGATGCTCTCACTATGGATGTAATGCTGTGAGGAATCTCAAAACTTGCAGCTGTGATGTCTCCAAATTGGTGTTCGGATCCTCCAAAGGCAATCATCCAAATTGAGATGCTCTCACCATGGATGTAATGCTGTGAGGAATCTCAAAACTTGCAGCTGTGATTGTCGACCTTATAATGAGAGGCATGGGTCTATTGTTTTGCCCCATAGTCAAGTCCATCATAGTCAACTCTCTTCTCTCTTCAGTATGTGGCTTCAACCTCTCCTTGTGCTATTCCATCTCCACAAATTGCTCTTCTCTAGTCCTCTCTACTGTGTTGCTACTCCGAGCTAATCTGGTTTCCTTACGCAACCTACGAGCAATTTTTTCAATCTCAGTATCTAGTAGCAAATTCTCAGGCTTTTGACCACAAGTGAGCATAAACAAAATGGAATAAATAAAAAGCAAATAGTAACAAAACTAAGAATCGAAAATAAAACACCCGAAATAAAGTAATTAAGCAAACAAGAAAAATACGCAAATAAACTATGAAACAAGAATTAAATATGAGACAATTAATATTGTCTAATCTAATGACTCACAATAAGGAATTTAATCGCTGGCAACGGCGCCAAAAACTTGTTGCTGTCTAAACAAAACATTATAAATTAAATTATATCTAGACCAATTAGAGGCAAGTGCACCCCGTCAACAAGTAATATAAAACGGTAAGAACCGGATATCGTACCCAAGGGAAAATTTCTAACACGTAAGACAATTAAATTAAATGATGAAAAATTACTCAAATGATCAAAAATTGATTGATTTGAAAATAAATAAAATAAGTAAATCAAGGAAATATGAAAATTGCAAGGTATGAATTAAAAAAACTAGATTTAATCAAATAACAAAAATCGGTTAAGGTATCATATTTCAATTGGATTGGACACTAAAATAAGATTGTAACGGTGGATTGATTTGGGAAATGCTTCACCTAAGCAAGTCAAACCCAATGTTCATGGTGTTCCCTTCTCTTCTAAATCCGAGTCACTACTTGGTTCATAGATAATTCAGAATAAAAGATGTTAAATACAAGAAGCCTAAAATTAAGTTCGTTAATCTTAGGTACCCTCACACAAGATCCTAAGGTTAGTCCACACTTTAGTCTCAAGTATGTCGCTTAATTAATTTTCCGAAAAAATAAATCCAATTGTTTGTGGCATTCAATCATCTAAGGTCTTAATTTAGGTGATCAAGCTAAATTAGGACTAAATATGCATTTAATCAAGCAAAAATCAATACCACAAAAAATTATCCTAATCCAATATCAATCTTAACCTTAACCGAAAAGAAAAACTTGCTCACACATATTCATCAATGTAACATAAATCATGGTTATAATATATGTTTGCATTGATTAAATCCACACAATTAAATTAAATAAGGAATAGTAAAAAAATTAAAAACACCCCTTTTTCCCATAGCTGTATTTCTATCGCGTCACTAGCTTTGGGACGACTTGGCCAAGTCCTTCTGGTCTCTCCCCGTTAACGTTTTTGGTTTCCAGCTAACATGTTTAGTGTCTCCCTTCACTAGATAATGTTTAATCCTTTCATGCACCTGCTGTCTTCTTTTTGTGTGAGTAGAGAGTGTTGAATGATTTTTTAAGTGTTTGGTCCACCCTTAATCATGTTACTTATGCACGTTCCTTCTTATCTAACCATCTACCAACGTTTCTCTACCATCAAAACCAGCTACCCATCGTTTTATCTTCACTTCCATTTTCTTTTTTATCTCCTATGCCACCAGCTTCCATGTTGCTTTTCTTCACCTGCTGCTAGCGTCATCTCTATGGATAGATTCCTCCACTAGCTACTTGGACATAGATGCTTCAATATGGATGCTTCAACCTAGCTTCCTCCCACTTACTATCCTATGTCTTTTTGTGACCAATAAAAATTATGGCTGGATGCTCCTTTCACACTGACTTCATTTTTCTCTCCATCAGTTGCCTTCAACTCCACCAGCTATCAACGTGTCTTCTTTAACTCATAGCAACATTATTCTCTCCCCAGCTAACCTTTTTCCAGCTCATATTTGTTTGCCCAACTATTTTTTTTTACACACCACCACTCACCAAACGTTGCACACACACACCACCCTTCTTCTTTTTTTCTCCCTCTAGATTTATTAAGTTGATGGTTTTATGCCCCTATTGCTCAAACTTTTCCAAAACCACGCAGCCCAAGCCCTCCAACTCCAGCTCATGCAAATCACACAGAACCCTCCTCCAAACTTACGCTGATGTGACAATTTAATTGTGCTTAGTTTCTAGGTCCACCAACGTTGCATTTTATTTGTCTGCTGTTTTTGTTGTCTTCTTCCTATTCAGTGTTTTCCTTTTTGCTGTTGACGTGTGGATGGTGAATGTATGTTGATTTGTGGCTTGAGTGCAATGAAGAATTGCTTTTGGTTTCGTTTTTTCCTCTCTCTAGTCCACGCCACCATCTACTGCTTTCTTCACGCCTTATTTTCTTCTCTGTGCCGCCAGCCTTCTTATTTTTTGTTTCTTGATGATGTGATTTACGTTTCTTTCATGCTTCTTGTCTCTATGCTATAGTTTTGTGCTTGAATAATTCCAGCCCCTATCAATCACGCCCAACCTCACGTATGAGCACATTCTTCTCCAATCTCCACCGCCAGCTACCTTCTTTTTGCTCTTTGTTTATATTTTTCTTCTATTCTTTCCACATAGCCCACGTCTCCAGCTACGAAATCTCACGCTATTGCCTCCTTCTTCTTCTCTTTGATGTGACAAATTAAGTGTGGTCCATTGCGCACTCTAAAACCTTGCAAAACTCATGAATGCCTCTTCATTTTGCTTAGCCAAATTTCTTTTTTTTAATATATATCCTTTCTTCCTTTTAGAGCTTTCCTTGCTTTAGGCTTTTAAAAATTCCAAATCTAATATGTACCTAAAATTTAAAACAAATAATTCTTAATTAGTGTAATTTAAACACTAAATGAACAAGAATTTAGTAAATTGTATATCTAAAATCAATACAAAATGTCCATTAACAACTCACCATCTAAAAACACCAAAAATATACCACTCAATACCACTTCCATCCTTATAATTTCTTTCCTTCATTATCAAAGCAAGAAGAGAAAATCCCTAACTTTTACTTGATTTCCACCTAAGATTAGCTTGATTACCTGAAAAATGATGGGATGAAGAAGGTGAAATGGAGAGGAAAAAAATATGAACTTAGAACCCACAAAATTTCATGCCCCCTCTCCATATCTCCATTCCAAAATTTTCAAGACTCACACATATGCTTAATTCCTATTAGACACACATGCCTTAATCCAATTGGTCCATGTGTTAACTTTAGAAAAATTGCATATTAATCCTTCTTCTTCCCTTACTTCCCACATTGGCCTAAAATATTATAAATTAATTTCATTCCCCTATGTCTTAATTTTCTAATGTAATAAATTTCATGCAATTTGGTTAATTATTTCGGGAGTTATACCCAAAACACTACAGGCTGTTGAAAAATAGGGACAACAACCATAACTCAACTTCAAGCAAAAATTCAAAAACTTTAGAGGCACAATAAAGCTTCGATTCCTTCATGAATGTTTTAGATCTATGTATCTAGATTAATTTCCAATTGGAATTATCCAATTTTTAGGTATAAAGACTAAGATATGGCCAAATTACAGAGGTATGTTCATGATGAAATGAACAAATTACCCATTTATCCAATTCTTTTACATTAAGTACCATTATGTCTCTTACTATACTTAGATGCACTTAATTCATTTGTTATGTTGACTTTTTAATGCACCCTAGACACTATAATACTTTTAGGTTATATGTTAGGGCCTTACATTCATAATTTCCCAAATTTACTTTATCATTGAATATCATCATCTCTTTTATTATAACAAAAAAAGATTGCCTCATTTAGAGGTAAAAATTGATTAAACAACAATCAAAATTATTGTATTATTGAGTATTTGAATCATTCATAGATGCTTTACAAGTGAAGAATTGAAAACTAGAGAAAAAGTTAGAATAACAATTGGATGATTGATATCTTATAGGGGGCTTAATATTAAGCTTATAAATTGCTTGAAAATTCATTAACAGGGTCATCAGTAGAAAAGGAAAAATTATTACAAAACAAGGTTAGGAAGAAAGTCAAAGATATTAGTGACCATAACAATAAAGGCAAAATCTTCTTTATGGAGTGTCCTCATTTTCCCTTGTATAGTATCCATCCAAGACCTCTATATTAGCTCATGAATGAGCATCTTATAAGCCTCGAAGAACACAATTAGAGCCTCCCTACATATAATTTTATATCATGACTAAATTTCTTCATTATCTCTTGATACTTAATAAAGGCCATAAGTAAGAACCAATTTTTATAGTAATCCGAATAAAAAGTATTTGTAGCTACACTAACTAGTTATAGCCTATGTCTTGATGATGATAGCTTGAAGGTGAGTTCATAGCTGACCAAGTTATACGCACAACATTCCTCAAAATGCTTCTATTTTACTTGTGTATATGGTAGTTATTAACCAACGTGGTCCACTGGATGTTAACATTGGTGATTACTTGTTTGCCCTAACACTTTGAAGTTATTTATCCAACAACACATCCAAAGTTTCAAACAAAAAAAGCTCCACCAACTTGGATTTTCATTTATAGGGTGTTATTATTGGGATTGATGTTTCACATGAAGATCATATTATTATTTTAGGCTAGTGATTTGCCTAACTTTAGAGTAAAATGGTTCCATTTATCTAAACTTAAATGAGACACCAATGGATTTTCTCAAACTAATTTCATAGGCTAACTTGTTTATAGTATTGTGTAGAAAGGAAATCTTCCAGATGGAACAAATAAGGAATATAGAAGAGGGAAAAAAAAAGCAAGATGAAGAAAAAAAAAAACAAAGATTTTCAAATGTAGTAAAGGAAAAGAGGAAACAAACTTCAAAAATAGAGACAATGATATTAGTAATAAGCTAAAGGGGAAAAATATGTAGCCAACAATATTGTGCCAAGTTTGGCCAACCACTTGCCACCTAAGTAAATTTAATTGTATTATAATGGAAAAGGGTTAGCATATAATTATAATATTACAAAGTTTCTTCTTCTACAACTACTATTACTTATTGCTCATAATCATTTATCTTTCTTTTTTTTTGGTTCAAGTTTCTTGTTGTTATATTGAAAAGGAAAACAATAAAAATTTGATAAATTATTTGTGCTAATACTATTACTGCTTGATACCAATTTAAAAGAATTAAGAATTTCATGTTCTTGGAAGTTGAGAAAATTCTATTCTAAAATAATGAGGAGATATTTTTGATCATATTTAATTTTTTTACACTTTCATTTGTATTATTCTTAAATAAGGCCACCATTTTTTTTGGTTAAATGGTAAGATTTTCATCTTAAAATTACGTAAGAAAAAGTTGAAGCACTGACTTATATTATTGTCAACATAAAGATTGAGTTTGGTTACTTGATTTGCGATGTATAGGTTTATACAAACAATAGACCTTCATTGATATAATGTAAATGCTATGAGAATACCATCATATCTAATACTATGATTATGTACAAAAAATACCACCACCTAGAATAGATAAGTCACATGTTCACCTTAAAATGAGAATATCATCACTTTGATATTAAGATATCGCGCCTTAATTAAAACCATACAAGAAATTCCAATACCAAAGTTTCACAGAAAGTACCAATATTGATAATAGATAAGTCAAACATTAACCTTTAAATAGGAATAACATGCCTCAGTATGAAGAATACCATGCCTTAGTTAAAACTATACTAGGCCTTCACACATCTAATACTACACTTATATTCAAAATATACCACCATCCATTGTAGATAAGTGATATGTTTACCTTAAAATAAGAATACCATCACTTTAATATTAATTAATGTCAGTTAATAATCTACCAAGCTTAAAAAATCCAATACCACGCTTATATTTTAAAAAAAAGCTACCAACAACAGATACATTAACAATTAAATAGGAATATTATCACTCAATACTAAAGAATTCTATGGCTTAGTTAAAACTATATAAGATCTTCATAAGTTTAATACCACACTTATGTTAAAAAAAATACCACTTCCTATAATAGATAAGTAATATGTTCATTTTTAAATGAGAATACCACTGCTTTGATATTACGATACCATTTCTTAGTTAAAACTATAACAAAGCTTCATACACCCAACACCATAACTATATACAAAAATGCCACCATTGATAATATATAAGTCACACGTTCATCTTTAAATGATAATACCATCACTAAATATAATGAATAACATGCTTTAGTTTAAACTATCCTATGACTTCATACATCTAATACTAAAGGTATGTTCAAAAACTAGCACCACCCATCACTGATAAATGACATGTTGACCTTAAAATGAGAATAGCATCACTCAATTAAAAGTATACCATGATTCAGTTAAAAGTATACCATTACTTCATACATCTAATACAACACTTTTGTAGAAAAAATTACCACTAGTGATAATTCATAAGTCAAGCCTTCACTTTTAAATAGGAATACCATCACTCAGTACGAAGAATACCATGCCTTAACAAAAACTATACCAAACCTTCATATATCCAATACCATATTTATGTTGAAAAAATAACACCAACCATTGTAGATAAATTACAAGTTTACCTTAAAATGAGGATACCATTATTTTGATATTAAATGCCAAGTCTTGATACAAACTATACCAGATTGAATAAACTTTGCATTAAAATTTTGTTAAAAAAATTATAAGTTGCCTTAAGATTAAGTAACAAGTTTAAAAGGTGAATTTTCAATTATTAAGTGAAAATAATGAAAAGCTTAAATATCAAGGACATTTATTAGTACTCACTTATGCATTACACTATCAATTACACGATTGTAAATTAAACTATGTTCACATTATGAAATTTGAGGGAATAAATATTGAGTACAAAGATTGACACATGACTTTATAGAAAACTATGTTGTTTTGTACAATTACATACACATTCATATCGTTATACATGTTTATTTAACTTTTATTACCAAATTGTTTTGTATTTGAAATTGTATTGTAGTGTGTAAAAGTTGAAGCCACTATCTCAAAAGACATAAATTACTACACTCGCATTTAGTAAAACATGTTCTTTACTATATTAAAAAATTATAAGGGTCAAAAAGGAAGATCATTATAAAATAAACTTCCTTGAGAAGCTTTGAAAATAAGTCTTGATGACCAATACCAAATCTAGAGTATAAAATTCCCATTAATAAGGGTAAATATGTAATTTATTTTGTGTAAAGCTTCCGTTAGGTACTGTCTGAATAACTTATGGCATCTAATCATTCCATTTATTAGTTGCACATCATAGAATCCAAAATTAATCAACTTCAATTCTCTCACATTTATGTATATACTTCACTTATTAGTCGGTAATGGTAAGATTTTTGAAGATTGAATTTACTCTCCTTTGATAAATAAAATAAGATATGGTAAGTAGTGAATGTCATCCCCATCTATTTAAATTTTGTTAGTGGGCACTTGTATGTTTATATATTGTTTTTATAGTACATATATTTGGCATGGATATGTTTATAGTATGGTCTTTTCAGTTTGTTATTTCCATATTATTTAGTTTCCACAGTGTTGGTGTAGCCTATCTAAATTAGTTTCATTATGATGTATCATATTATTATAATAGATGTGCTGTATAATAATTTATATTTAGCTTAAATTGACATTAATGTTTTGCTTCTTAGAATCCAAAAGAGAAGGATAAAGCCATAGTTAGAGCACCCACTCCTTTACAATAAGGAAAGGAGGAGGTTGACCATGATAATTTTTATTCCTTTTGATTACAAAATTCTTGAGTTTGGTGTAGCCTATCTAAATGAGTTTTATTAAGAGGTATCATATTATTATAATAGATGTGTTATATGATAATTTACATTTACCTTAAGTTGACATAAATGTTTTGATTCTTAGAATCCATAAGATAAAGATAAATCCATAATTAGAGCACCCACTCCTTTACAATAAGGAAAGGAGGAGGTTGACCACGAGAATCTTAATTCCTTTTGGTTACAAAATTCTTGAGTTTTCCTTATTTTCCGGTGAAGATGACCAAACAACTATTGACCACATTGCCTAGATTCAATATTCAGTATGGTGAATTGGCTAATTACAAAAATTTTGACAATTTCCAACTTAAGAAGTTTCCAAATTCTTTAATAGGCGTGACTTTTTCTTGATGTGCTTTATTTTCCAAAAATTATATCCTTTCATGGGAACAAATGGAAAAACTATTTCATACTTAGTTTCTAGATTGAACATGAAGTCAATAAAGCTAAATTATCTATAATTACTAAAAAAAGTGGCAAGAATATGGAAATGTTTATTGCTTGGTTTAGGAGAATGAGGAATCAATGCCAAATTGTAGTCCTAAAGATCGAGTATGAAAATTTAACTTAAAGGGGCCTTGATATTGAGCTTCATAAAAATTTTCAAATTATATAATTTTGTGAATTTTATGAGTTGGTGGAAAAAGTATTTGACTATAAAGAGCTTTGTGGGGAAGAAGGAAGGAAAAAGAGTTCAATTAGTACTTATTTTATGGAAACGAGCTTATATGATTTAGTGGTGTTGAGGTTAATATTCTTAGTACTTGTCTTTACCTTGCTCTACAATGGAAATCACTTGAAATCAAGGGGAAATTGTAGGCACCAACTACTTAGATGCAATATAATTTTGATATTTCCAAAGCATAGGAAATTTCTATTTTCTTGTTGCAGGAGAAATATCTTACTTTACCACCAAAACACAGGATTCCCACAAAAGGAAGAGATTTAGGGGAAAGATTATCTTAAGTACCACAACACATGAAGTCACCCTACAAACTCATACTAGGTATTCAAGAATGTTATTTAAGATCGGATCAAAAAGGGAATTCTACTATTTGCCAAAGTTGACAAGACTATATTAATATATGAAGATTTATTTCCACCAGTTGAAACTATTAATGTAGCTAGATTCGATTTATGAATTTTTCTAGATGTTAAGAGAAATTAAAGATTATAGAGGATTTTTTGGTGAAAATATCAAATTTAGGCGTTAGTGTTTTCATTCCTAACTATAGTTTGAATGCTAATGATAAGAATGAGAATTTGTGGATTCCTAGAATCTAACAGAAAGTAAAGACTGCACGACTTAATCACAAAACATATTTCTTCCTAATCTTTAAAAAAATATCTGATGCTCGAATTCCTAGCTTTCAGTATTGACAACCTCAATTTATATTACTACCTTAGGTACCACCATCTTATTATGTATGGCATTCTAAGAATCCAATCTCGTTAACTAGAACTCAAAAGAGAAGTTTTCATGGGTAGAGAGCTTTTACGAAGTCCAAAGGAAGTAAACCATCATATTTTAAGAAGTTCATCTCAGTGAAGTTGTCTTTAATAAGACCCATTTCTTTGGAGGAAAGTACTTCAAAGACAAAGAATATGAAAGAATGTGTAAAATTACTAATGAAAAGTAGATCATAAAAAAGGAAAAGCACGGTCCTAGATTCTATAGGAAATCCTCCTAATCAAAGGGCCAAGATGAAAGTCCCAGTGAATTCTTTATAGTAGGAGAAATTCCTATCCAATTTCCATGTTCCATTTCTTCGATGAAACTTCTTGCATCTTTTAGAAAAAACCTATAGGAAGAAAGTAGAGCTTATACATAAGAAAAGAGAATGAAAAGTATCTGTGATGGCTATGGATCCAAGGATTTTAAAGAAGGTTGTTTTAGAGAAACTGGTTGATAATATGACTCAAGATACAAGGAATTTATATATTAATGGTAGGCCAACTTAAGTTTGGTTAATAATTGATCAAATGTAAATATTATGTCAACTAAAATGATATAATTTTTATGTAAAGATGATGTAAATTTGATCCTTATAGAGGCATTTATTGCCGAATTTAGCATGGAAAAGACTAAGCCACTAGGAATTCTTCCTACGATTGTGAAAGTTGAAAGAAGTCTTCATTAGCAACTTTATTGTTATGCAAACATATGCAAGTTATCAAGTTTCATTGGGGAGAAATTGGATCCATTCTAATTACAATATTCCTTTTACTCTTCAATAACATTTGTTTTTTTTAAAAACAATAAGGTGGAAATTGTTTAGGTTGATTCTCAGCCTTTTCATTCTAAAGTGGACATAGTACAGGAAAATTTACATAACTATCAAGTGACACTGGTTTTCAAAAATTATTGTGTGGAGAATGTTTAAAAAATAAGGGTTAAAGTTAAGGTTGGAGACAAAAATGTTGGTGAAGATAATTGTTATTGTGTTTGTTAATAGACTGATGAAAGTTTTAACTGTAGAGGAACTTGATAAATGGACTTTTATAGAAAGAAGCTATCTACAACTACATAAATTAAGTTTTAGATGTAGCAAATCATGGTGAATTCTAAAGATTTAGGAGGGTGTGACAATGTCGAGTTAGTTTTTATGGAAGAAAAATTCTCAATAGAGGATGAAGATCAGTTAGAAGATTTAGGATTTGCCCCTATAAATATTGATGACTTTGGAAGTCAAATCAAGAACCATTCAAAGAATTCACCATGTGCCTCCATTTTCTACATTAGAAGAGATCGAAGGAAGGAGAAGAGAAGGAGAGAAAAGGAGAAAGGAAGAGGGAAGAAGAAAAATGGTTATTGTTGCTGTCTTCTAGATCCATCCTGACCCTTCCAGGTGACATTTTTATTTCATCTTTGTTATTCTTTCTTTTGAATGTATAAGATGGATCTGATAGTGATGGATTTGCATTTGATGATGATATTATAAATTCCTTTAGGGATTTGTTCTTGAATCAATGTTAATGTGATTGCTTTAGATGTTAATACATTAGGTATTATGATTATTTGTTGTGTTTGCGTGCTTTGGTAACAATTCGAGAGATTGAACCGATAACAAAATGATTAGATTGGGTAATAAGAATGAAATAATCTAATAAATCATGCAAATAATCAAATAAAATAATTTATACAAAGAGAGATCTCGTATGTGGACTCGATAGTCTATTAGAGGGCTTAAGATCTAATCAGATGTGTGGGCTTTTTGTTGATTGAGAGATTGCAAATTCCATATCAATTAAAGGTTATGATTTAAGGTTTAATGATTATAACTCAAAAGAGAGCAATCCACCCTTCGAAATACAAGGACCAGTACTGTATTAACTCAAAAGTAATAATGTTAGCATTTGATGATAGGATAAATCCCCCCTCTCATAATTGACTAATCTTCCTTGTGTGATTTTTAATTGTTCATTGGTGGTGTTGAATTTTGATTTCTTTGTGTTAATTTTATAATTTCATTTTCAATCAACCCAAATTCACTTCTTTACTTTTCTGTTTAGTTTTCCTTTTCATTTTAGTTATCCTTTAGGCCTTAGACAACTTAGAATTCAATTAGTTAACCATCTCCTCGAGGGATCGCCACCTCTTATACTACACTCATAAACCATGAACTTACGGTATTTTCAGGGATAAGAAATTGTAAAACTTGCCCACTCGATCAAGTTTTTGGCATCATTATTGGGGATTTATTTAGATTAGTTTAATCCTTTTAGTATAAGGAGTTTTTACCACTTTTGTGTCAATGCATTTGCATAAATACAATAGTTACTAGAAATTTGAGTTGGATCATCGAAACATTAGAATTTGACATCACTTATTTAGAATGAACAATCCAAAGAGCTAGATGCGAAGAGGAAGAAAATACTAAAGAAACCATAGTAGAGGAATTTCATCAAGAGTTTTAGCAAGGAGAAAACCAAAGGAACAAACTGCTGACCCTTATGGATTTCATGAGACTGGGGTTGAATGCGATTAATCAAGGTGTCATTAGAGGACCTATTTAAGTAACTTTATTTGAAATAAAAGCAACTTTATTAAACATATTGAAAATTAAGGTTCAATTTTATAGTCTGACCAGTGAAGATCCTAACATTCATATAGTCAATTTCTTAGAAATATTTGATACTTTCCAATATCAAAGGATGTCGGAAGATATCATTAAGATGAAGCTCTTCCCTTTCACACTAAAGGATTGAGATAAGGAATGGAATCAGTTACTAGGTCCCATGAATGTTACAACTTGGAAGTAATTAGTGCGAGCATTCTTAGATAAGTACTTCCCCCTCACGAATACTACAAAGATAATCAAGAAAATCATAAAATTTGAACAAAGTGATGTGGAGACACATTATGAGGCTTGGTAAAGGTTCGAAGAATTGTAAAGGAGGTGTTCTCATCACAACTAACCTAAGGAGTTCCTTTTGCAAACTTATTATAATAGAGTGAACCCACCTACCTAAGGCACCATTGATGTAGCATCAAGAGGATCTTTGATAAGTAAGACAATGGATGAACTATAAGATTTGTTGGAGGAAATGGTTAGTAGGGATGTCCATGGGTCAGGTCGACCCTTAGTTGGATGGCCTGTAGGCCAGAGCAAGCCGGGCCAACATGATAGGCCACAGGAGGGCTGGGCAAGGAAAGGTCAGGACGAACTATTTTAGCCTGTGGCCCTGTCAACTTAGGCCAAAGTAGGGTCGGGTCAGGCCAGGCCAAAATTGACACCCCTAATAGATAGTAACAATTTTCTTTGGACAATGGATACGAATAGACAACATATGACCCTCTGCGAGTAAAAGGAGCTTTAGCTATTAACCTGATTATGAAAATATAAGCTAAGACTGATAAGTTGACCAAGTAATTAAATAATATGAAAGCCTCTTCTTTAGCTCCTATGAAAGCCATTCAGAAAAATGTGACCTGTGTGGACAAGATAACCACGACACCATTGATTGCTTTATAATGAAAAACCATAAATCAAAGTAAGTTACTATATGGGAGCCTAATTTAGCTAAGAAGGGGGAATAACCCCTACTCAAATATATATAACCCTGGGGGGAAGAATCACCTATATAACACCCACATACCCCTGGGGAGGATATGCATATGCCATACATAACAACACCCAAAACATATCATACCAACAATTCTAAGCATTCTTAGAAACTCAAGCACCATACATTACATTACATTTCATTATGTTTTAAGCATACTATACATATTTATTGACATAACAAAAAATATATTACATGCCTTGAAATCCAAATTTCTTTCTGTTTATAAATATTACAAACCATATAGGCAAAATACAACCTGTCTCATTATACTAAGTACAAGTTAGTAATATCAACAAACTGAACATTATTCATAACAAAACACAATTTTCATTGACCACTGTAGTTATTATTATCCCAGTCTTCAAACCCTCCTATCTAAACCTACATATGGAAAAACTACTGTGCTAAACATAAAACTTGGTGGGGAATAAACTAAACAGGATATAAGTTGACAACTGTTTCAAACAGTCATCCAAACATTAACATATTCAAAATCACATATGATTATAAGTAGAGTTTACTTATCCATTTTCAAACTGAGCCAAAATATCATGAATCTTAGAACAAAATATAACATATCAGAATAGGTTACACATTTGCTTCAGGGCAAAACTCACTAATTTCAAAGCTGAATATTATAATATTAGAACAAAACTTGTCTGTAACAGAATATAATTTGCTTATTTCAGAACAGAGCTCAGATGTCTGAAATCAAAGCTTATTTATATCAGAACTGAGCATATAGAAGAATATAAAACAAGTTAGTTTGTTGATCCTTTATACAAAAGTGGGTAATAGGACTAATACAGCAGATACCTTGATTGGTATCATAGAACAGGAGAGACTTATACCTCAATAATAGGAGACACCGAAGTGTCAGTAACAGGACACATTGAAGTGTCACAGAGTAGCTACAGACCCCTTCTAGGCAAGCTTATTTACCCATAACTAGGACTTAATAGTTTTAAAACAAATCATGTTCATTTACAAATTCTCATATGAGAAACATATTGTAACACATACCACCTTATTCCATTTTGTTCAACTTGACATATTCATTGATTTCCAAACAAACTAACATGTCATACAATTACAAGTATATGCAATGATACATAAATAGAGGTATTGATTCATCACAAATTATATATGTTCACACAATAGAAAGCACTTCCAACACAATACCAAATATCAAACACCTCGGATATTTGATGGTCCGAAAATTAACGCAATATCATTGTAGAAATTCCTAATTCACAAATAATCATATCAAATTCATAATACATAATCCTTTGGAACTCATTCATTCATGAACACATCAAGAAATTCATTATTGTAGTCATCATTATTAAATTATACGTTCTTTATATTATCATCTCAGTTAATAATGCATAATTAAATTATGTGTTACTCAATTAAATTGAATAATAATTTAAGTTCATAACACTTTATAGATGTCCATTTAAGTCCTATTATACCAAATAAATTAACTTAACCTTATATATTTCATCAACTGCATAGAAGCCCACTCTTTTCACCTTCCTAATCATTTCCCACAATTGTGGGATAAGCGACCCGAAACCTTCAAACAACTTTTTTCACAGGACAAGTTTTTGGTTCAATTTTGTATGGCCATTCTGACCTAGAAACTGACGTTTTAAGACAATATGTTCTTCTAAACAAATGTTCCTCTATGTATTAAGTTTAAAAAGAAAAATAATTAATGCAATTTGGTTCCTTATTCAGAAATTTATTCCCAATATACTATAGACTATTCTCAACCATGGACAGCAACCAAAACTCAAATTCAAGTCAAATTTCAAAACCCTTAGTGATAGAAATCAAATTAGATTCCCTCATAAAAGTTGTAGATATATGTATATAGTTTAATATAAATTTAAAATCATCCCTTTTAAATACCTAAACGTCAACATATGGAGAAAATACCAATACCTGTTTAGTATAACCACTCCTTCTAATAAGTATCCAGCATGTATCAAGTTTCTAACCTCAATTCTTTCTTAATTTAGTACACATTTTATCCACTTCAAACATCAAACAATACATGTTCTAACATGATACCAAGTTTAGTATTCCCTTACCTCACTAAACTTCAATTTCAACTTCAAGAATCCAGCTAAATCAAGCTTCTAAACATCCATCACATACCTAAGTTTAATGTGCAACTTTCAACATTAACATAACAATAGTATAAAAAATTAGTAGAACCTTTTCTAGATTCAATAGCTTACCAAAATTCAAGTGATGAAAATTCAAAATCTAGAAAAAGTTCTAGAATTTAGAGAGAAAATGGGAGTTTCAGTGGAGAGAAGGAAGTAAGGTGAAGAATGGACAAAGCTAGATTTACTCTAGCAGAAACTTGCTTCATCACCAGCTAGGTGTCACTAGCTTAAAACGCCACGTAACACCAAGGCATGAAGCCCATTTTCCCACCATTTAAGCTGCCATTTGTAATCCTTTAATTAAGTCACTTGTTCGTTTATTATGCTGCCAAATGTCACACATTAAATGATGTCAAATGTCAGTGTATTAGCTATGCCAAATATCAGTAATTCCTAGACTTAGTCATTCTAATTTCTATATACCAACTTAACTTATCACCTGATAATTTTCCTGGTCCAAATATTCATTTAAATACCTTAATTCTCTAATGGTATCAATTAATTCTAGTTTACTAACTATAGTCCATCAATACCAAAATTCAAGTCATGTGCCTTTCACATTCAAATCATAGCACAATTTTAACCCCTATCTCATATATACTTTCTTGAACATGTATTATTTCAACTAGGGTATATTTTAGGGTGTTACAATTCTCTCCACCTTAAAAGAATTTCACCTTCAAAATTCATACCTGATCAGAATAGTTGAGGATACTGAGCTCTCATGGTCTCTTCTGGTTCCCATGTTACTTTTTCAAGTCCATGGTGTTGCTAGAGTACTTTCACCAAAGGTATTTGCTTGATCCTAAGTTGTCTGACTTCTCTGGATAATATAAAAATAGGCCCTTCTTCATAAGACAAATATAGTGTTGGATCTGAAAAAGAAAGCATGCCATATTTGGAGAAATGGTAGATTTCAAAACTTTTTAGAAATCTAAATTATAGTTGAAGAAATATATCCAAATCATCATGCCAATCTATAAATGATATGGTATAAGGATAATAATAAGCATAAACAATATAAAGATTATTACCGACTCCTTTACTACAACTTTAACTCCTCACTGTGCTAACGTCTCATTCTTTTTGTATCCAACCCTAGCTTTAGCCTTGTTTTTGCATCCTTTCCTTTGTCAATCTATCCTCTCCTTGTTATTGTATCCTCAACCAATTTGCTTTACCACTTGTTCTTCTTCGACAACTTGGTTAACAAGATCCTTTGGTAAGAAAGGAGAAGAAATGTTTGGAGGAGATTTTCTTAGAAGAAAGAAGGAAACAATGAGACTTTTCTCATTCAAGATTTCGGCCATGCATAGGTGAGATGAGAGAGTTGGTCAAAATAATGGTAGAACCTTTTCTTCCACACCTCATTTTCGGTTACCCATGAAAAGAAAGAAAGGGAGAGCATCCAATGCATCATACCCTTCTTTAATCAAATATAAAGAAGCCATTAAATGAGACACTTCTCATTTTTTTTAAGATGGCTATATGAAAAGACCAATCACCTTATAAGATATGTCAATTTCAGTTTTTTAGTGATGAAAGATGGAAGATGATCCATCTATTACACATCTTTCATCTTTAATCAAATGAATGCTAAAAAGGATACATTACATGCCATCATTAAAAGATAACCATTAAACCATTTAATGGTAAGATCATTACTCAATTTCATGATGATAATGCATGATAAATACCATCTTTAGTTAACAATTTAATGTTAAATGTGCAGCTGCATATTCATCCCAATAAAACCAATGTTCCTTCTCCTTTCTTTAAAAAATTTTGTATTGATATAATTAATCTAATTAATTAAATTAAACTAAAGTCTAGCCCATTCCTAAATGTTCATTTGGGCTTTTAATTAACCATTAATTAGTGCAAGCCCAAAATTCAATCATGGGCTTTAAAACCTCCATTTTTATTTCTTACTTAGCTTGATAACATTTCTTGAAGCCAAGTGGGGAATCTTATTAGACTTAGATAATTTAAGCTCCAATAAGCCTAGAATTAATTCTAATAATCTCATTAGAATTAATTCTAGCTTATTAACAAATGTCGTTCCACTAAAGGCAATCAGTTGAACTCTTGAATTATTAAATATTATGAGAACACATACAAATAACTTGTCCAATTGTAAATCCTATTATGAACCTTATGATAGTCATCTGCATAACAAAGGGTAAAATTCCCGTTTTTCCCTTATATTGGTTTTTCCTTCTAGATCTCCTATTTTACTCTATATGATGATTAACACACAAGATCTCATCTTGGTGTTAAGACTTGATCGGTAGCTAGTCCATCAAACTATTGGCGCCATTTTAATCACCAATCGCCATAAAACATCTAGAAGTGATGATATCAATATAAACTCTTTATTTGAGTGAACGTTCCCTAATACATATTTCAATTAATAATTCCAATATGCGGACACTAGATTAATACTCTATAAAACTTCATTTTGATCATATCAAGAATTATAATGAAACACATATGAGTTCACCACTGATCAAGATTGTGGTCTATAATAAGCAAATGCTAAAATGTATGTTTTAAGACTAAAGTAATGGCCTACTTTAATTTTGAAAACATACTTGATTCTAGATTCATTTAATAGTTCCATTATCGATTGTCAACTACTATCATGATATGAAACTGATCATTTCTTTAAAGTAAACTCCTTTACTTACATGGAGATAAATCACAACACTACAATCTAAACCATAATCAAGTGACCAACTTGATTATTCAACTGTGAATCAATTAATTTAGATTCTAATAATGTACATGTTTCCTATACATCTACTTGTCTATGTATATTATTTACAAAAGAATCTTGGTATCTTATGACTAATTATATAATGCTCATACATATAAACCAAACTCTTTTGTTTCATTAATAATAAATATTTCATTACAAAATTGTAACTAGAAGAAAATTAAGTTATATGTAAATACACTTACTTTCCAGGGCACTATATTTACATAAATCCAACAATCTCCCACTTGCCCTAAAGCAAGTATGGCATATCCCTCATTCCCATCCCTTTTAAGTGACCTTTAAAGCTCTTTTGAGGCAATGCCTTTGTGAACGAATCAATAATGTTTTGTTCTATAGGAATCTTTACCATAGTCACCTCTCTACGTTGTATTATCTCCCTTATGAGATGATATTTTCGCTCAATGAGTTCTTTAGAATTGTCCACTACGCCATTATTATCACAACAAAGTGTAATAGCATTTTCTACCTTAGGAACCACCTCCAAATCATTTAGTAACTTGCAAAGCCAGACTACTTGTTTTACTGCTTCATAAACAGCAACATACTCAGCCTCCATAGTTGAATCAGAAATACAAGATTGCTTGACACTCATCTAGACTATGGCTCCACCTCCTAAAACAAATATAGAACTAGAAGTTGATTTCTTTGAATCATTAACATCTGATTGGAAATAAAAATCTGTATATCTCATCGAAATATGATTACTTCCAAAGTAAACAAGCATTAATTTCTTCATCCTATAAAGATACTTCAGTATGCACTTCACCGCAGCCCAATGCTCCATTCCTGGATTGGACTGAAATCTCCTTACCAGTCCTACTGCGTAACAGATATCCGGTCTAGTGCAAAGCATTGCATACATTAAACTTCCAACTGCTGAATCATATGGGATGTTACGTATGTGCTCAACCTCCTCTTGGGTTTTAGGTGCTTGTTCCTTTGAAAGTTTGATTCCATGTCTAGTAAGTGTGAAACCTCTCTTGGAATCTTACATGGCAAACTTATTGAGCATGTTCTGAATGTGGGTTAATTGAGACAAAGCTATCTATTTGTTCTTACAATCCCTTATAAGTTTGATCCCTAAAACATAGTTAGCCTCTCCCAAATTGTTCATTGAAAATTATTTATTCAGCCATCCCTTAACTATATAGAACATTCCCACATCATTTCCAATGAGTAAAATGTCATCAATAGATAGGATTAGAAAAATAATCTTTCCATCTTGTATCCTTTTATAGATACGAGGCTCATCTAGGTTTTGTATGAACCCATAGGTTTTGATAGACTTATCAAACCTAATGTTCCAAGACCTAGATG
>JANSVA010000008.1:39035505-39062711 GCA_025504915.1 Erythroxylum reticulatum | reverse complement strand
CTCGGAAGCTACGGTGAGTGACCTAGATGGCCTCACTTAATCTATCTGTTTCTTAATTTGTGTTTCCTATAAATGTGTTTTTAACCATTAACTTTGACTCTTTCAAAGAGTTAGCATTTCATATCTAATGTGAAATCTTACTAATTGATTTAACTGAAACCATAGAAGATAAATTATTAAACTAGGCATCGCTATAGAAGAAATACTATTACAATATACAATATCTCATATTTTATTTTTCTCCTTACATAAATCCATAATCTTAAGAAATTTTATTGTGACGGTATTCACCAAAGGATCCCATTCCCTATAGATACTTGAAAATTTAAAACTTACTACAACGAGCTCATCAAAGTACTTCAACATTTTCAATACTTGATTTCTACTTAGCTTTAATCAATATAAACTTTTTTCAAAATATAAATTTAGTATCAAATACTCATAAGCATAAACTAAAAATACATATAATCTTTATCATGTCACTTATAGGCAAGAAAAGTCATGCAATCATTTTCTTCTTATGACAACTATTATCATTCCATAGCAAATGCCTTTAATTAATGTTCATGTCTATGCTTTTAGTAGGCTAAATTAAATGGAACAATTCCATCAAGGTCCTATACCTTTCGGCTCTACTCGATACAACCTCTTGCATCTTGCTATCATAGTGTTTACATACATCTTAGATGTTGTCATTAATGTTTATGAGACATTAATCAACTTAAAATGTTAATAAATTTTGTCATCTATATGATTTTGACACATTTCTAAAACTTTATTATCAAATCCTTAACAAGGATTATAACAAAATAACATCATGGGCGTGAATTTTTTTTATTATCTACCTTTGAGAACTCTTCCCAAACATATCCTATGTTCAAGAAATTTGGTTCACTTAGTATCAGCTATACTAAACAAGGTAAATTCCACTCAAAACAGAATATAAATGTGAGAAAAGTGAGTAATTAATTATATGCTATGATAACCAAATGAGATTCGTACTTTAATCATTTATTTAATAACTCTTATTATTTTATTCGAAATAATAGCCCTCATTACTATTTGGAAAAATTACTCTAATCTTTCTAGTGAGATTGGATCTCATTCAAATTCAGTTAATCTCGACTTTATTAAACAAACTAATTAAACTTAAATTAGGTAGATACTAACTTTATCAATTATATCTCATGTGACTCCTAGACCCGTTAGGTGATAACTCTTGCTAAAATATGTCGTATATTTTATTCTTAGCCTTGCCTCTAAATTCATATGATCATAAGTTTAGTTATCCAAATCACGCAAATTTAATTAAGTAGGACCCACTGTCATAAGACTAAACATATTATGGTTAAAGCAACCTTAAGTTTGCTTAATAAGCCTAACAATAAACATAACTCTAGTTTATTCTTATAACAATTAAAGGTAACAATCACATTGTAAATGTGTACTTAATATTTTAATGTGAGATAAAACATACAATTTTAACATGCATCCAATATATATATCAAACATATAAATAAGGTATGCAGCTTATGCACTCATAATAAAATTATTTGCATAAAATATAAAGGCATCATTTGATTCTAGTTACAGATCTTTATAATCTAAAATAATATTTTCAACTCTTTGGAAAAATTAAATTAGATTAAACCTATTGCTTTCATAATGAACTAATTATTTACAAACAATTTTCTTAATTTTAAAGAGTCTAATTAATTAATTTCGATCTAATTAAATCTAATTTTAGAAATATATTTTCTAAAATTAAACTAGGAATCAATAAGTTGTTTTAATCATATTAAGAAAAAATAATTACTTTAATTTTAGAATAAATTTGATAATTAATTTAATTAAACAATTTAACTCCTTGAAAAATTAGACTAAATTTCAAAATTACCCTTTGAAAACAAATTTCAAGCAATTAGAAAACACTTTTCAAAATCTATTATAGATTTAATATAATTTAATCTGAATTAAACTAATTCAATTAAAATTAAGACTGAAAACATATGAAAACAAATAAAAATGTGTGTGCACGATGCCAGATACTTTATGTGTGGCCCCCATCGATTGAGTTGCATACAGGTGCACCTGTTAGCAACATCTACTCCAGACGTACACGCGCCCAATCATTTCCCCAGATTTGGTTTTCCTGGAATTTTTGTGTCGTCGCGCAACATCGTCTTCTTCCAACTTCACCACCATGTGTTGGGGTTCATATGTTGCCCCCATCATGCTTCAGGTGGGGGCAAAAACCCGCCCTTCACCTTCTCGGCGTTACCATTGCAGATTCGCCACTTGTTCAAGCCACCATTTAGTTGCGGCCACTGCTGGTGGGTGATTTACCAGTGACGTTTCCCCACTTCTTAATTCTCTCACAAACTTCTTCTTACGGAGTTAAATATAAATGACTCACGCAATTGCTAGTTCCCTACCCGCCAAAAACTTAAAAGACAAATCTTATTCCAGAATTCCACCAACCAGATATCGCATAACACCACAAATAATATAGCCACTTATTTGACTAACTAGGCCATTCCTAGACACCACGTTATTCTCAAATCTAATTCTAGAATTCCAAAATAATTATGGTCTTCATTATTTTCCCAGATACTCATTCTAGGTCTCCGGTGTTTTAGGTTTAATATATCGTTTAACTCTTAAATAATATTAATCACATTGACAATTCAATTCTAAATTGAATTAGATCTAAGGTTCTAATTAAATTTAATCTAAGCATTTTAGATTAAAATTAATCAGAACTAAATCCGATTTTTAGGGCTTTAATTTTAATTCCAAAATTTAAGATGAATAACAACCAAACATTTTAATCAAATAACATAATTGAAATCTGACTTTAAAACTACTATCGAAAAATTAGATCAGGATCAAATCATGACTGCAGTAGAATAATTACGAAAAATTTTTATATTTTAGTTTCCCAAATTCCAAGATTACTCTAATTTTATAAAATGATTAACAATTAAATCATAATAAAACATGAATCTTAATTTGTATCTTATTTTAAAACTTAATCATATTCTTATCGTATCCTTTAAATCATTTCTGAAATCAATTAATCTCAAACACTATAGTCGCACAAATGTTCGGCATTTAATAGTATATACAGAACAGGTTGAGAGATCATTGTAACTCTTACATAGAGAGTTAAGTCAGAAGTGATAGCTCAATTAAAGCTTAAGTCTATTTATAATAAATTTAGAACATTTTTTAGTAATTTAATTGAAATTAAATTCAAATTTTAATTAAACTTTAATATAATTACGAATAATTGTAATTGAATACCAATTACGCCCAAATAAGATCCAATATCTCATAGTGATCCTTATATATTAAATATCTCATATTTAATCATAAAAGTTTCTCAAACTTTATAATCAAGTACAACTTGATTAAAATATCTTTTCTTTTTTCAACTCATTCTTTATGTGAGACCTATTAGGTTCTCAAATATGCTAACAATGATTATAAATTATAGTTCTAATTCATGATTAGAAATAGATACATTAGAACTTTTTAAACTTATCTTTAATTATCTAATTAAAAATTTTATAATCTTAGATCAAGATTAACGTTTGACAACTTATTATTACCATTCAAATATTTTGAAATATCAAAGTGGTATTAACAAACCTTTCTGTGCATAATTTTCTTGTATAATTCAATCATTTCATCATAACGCGTTTCAATTAGACATAGAACATGAAATTAATATCTATTTTATTTTGAGTCTTATCTTATTAGTTCTCTACCATTAGCTTAGCAATCCCTCCACAAGATAACTTTGAAGACCTCAAGTTAAATGATCACCTATACAATCGTCATAATGAGAATATTTATAGACGTACAAGTAATGTTTCAAATGAATTTCTCATATTGAGTCAATTCAGTGTAATTGTTCTTTAATAAGCTTTCACATGTTTGTTTAACTATCTTCATAGTTTAGTCTATGAAATTAACTACTTGTTTTATAAGGAAAATCGTAACATGTGTTATTTTTTTGTATTATGTTAATATCCAGTCTTAATAGAATAATGATTAAGAATGATCTAGGGATAATACATAAATGTAATATAAATTTCATTATCATTTCATTTGTAATGTATAATTATCACATATATTATATTATATACATCTAAATAAGTACAAGATAAAGAATATTTTAACTTATTTTGTTACTAAACTACAACCAATCAATTCGCACTAGAGTATAAACTAACAAAGTTGTAAACTGTTGATTTATGCCCTATAGGCAATCGCTTTGGTTGTAGTTTGGTAACAAATTATTTAAATACATTCTTTACCTTATACAATTTTAGATGTATATGATAAAGTCCATGTGATAATTGTAAATTGCAAATAAAATTATAATGGGATTATAATTATGAGATTCATATTGTATTTATGTATTATTCCTAAATGTTCCTAGTCATTGTTCTATTAAGATTGTTTATTAATAGAACATACAAAGACTAGCACACATTTTATTTGTCCTTATGAAGGAAGTAGTCGATCTTATAGGCTAAAGTATAAAGATACTTAAACAAACGTTTGAGTTCTTGCTAGAAAATAAGTTCACTGAACAGACCCAATATGAGAAATCCATTTCGAACATTACTTGTATGTCTATGAAATTCTCATTGTGATGATTGTATCAGTAATCCTTTGACTTGAGGTCATCAAAGTTATCTTGTATAAGGGTTGCTATGTTTTGATATTACTTAGGATTTATTTAATCATAGGTCATTTAATCGGTAGTTATTGGATGTAACATGAACTATATGGCGATAGTTTAATGATCAAGATATGATTCATCACCCTAAAGTAATTAGGGAGAATGTTCCGTTGTTCTCAATTAGTATTGATTTGGAAATTCTTGGCTAAGGTGAAATGATGCTTTGTAAATAGTTTATAAATGTCATTAATTAAATCAATAGCTAACAGAAGAGAACTAATTTGATTAGACTCAAAATAGAGTAGACATTAATTCCATGAATTATGTCTAATCGAAACATTGTATGATAAAATGATTAAATTATACGAAAAAATTATACACGGAAATGTTAGGCAAAACCACTTTGACATTCCTAAATGTTTGGATAGTCATAATGCATTGCTTGATGTCAATCTTGATCTATGATTATAAATTGTTTAATTGGAGAATTAAATATAAATTAAAAGGAGTTTTAATTTATCTAATTTTAATTATAAATTAAAATTAGATTTTATAATCATTACCAACATATTTGGAACCTAATAGGTCTCACATATAAAATGGGTTGATAAGAGAAAATTAATTTAATTAAGTTGGACTTGATTGCAAAGTAGAAACATTATGATTAAATATGAGATATTTAATAAATAAGGATCAATATGAGATATTGAATCTTATATAGGCATAATTGGTATTTAATTAAAATAATTTGTAATTCTAATTAAAGTTTAATTGAAATTAGAATTTAATTTTAATTAAATCGTGACAGAGAGCACTTTAATAAGCCATGATTGTGGCTTGGGCTGCGCGATAGCAGATGCAGATTGGCTTCTAAAATTTAACTTTTCGAGGACATTTCAGACTTTCTAGGCCCGAATAAAACCTAGTTTTTATATTAAATAGAAAAGACTACAAAAAGAGAGAACCCTAATTTTTTGGTTCTTCCATTTGTTACATTGGGAAAGATCCAAGGAAGAGACAAAAGAAGAGAAAGACGAAGGTGGAGCTTCAGCTACTTCAACCTTCAATCCTCTAAGTTATTTTCTTTCTATCCATCTTTTATTTCATGTATTCAATGTATGAGATGGGATTGACGATGATAAATCTTGAGTTATGGATGTTCTAACTTTTGATAAGGATTTATACTTAATTTAATATTAATATAGTTTCTTTTGTTGTTAATGATGATGGGTGTTATGATTATTTGTTATATGTGCATTCTTCGGCTACAAATCAAGAGAGAGAACTGATAGCAAAATGATTAGATTCGGTAATGAGAGTTAAACAATCTAATAGATCATGCAAATAATCAAATCGGTAATCTATACGAAGAGAGATCTCATATGAGGACCCAATAGTCTATTAGAAGACTTAAGATCTAATTGGATGATTGGGATTTTTTGTTAATTGATATATTACAATTTCTATAATTCAATTAGGGTTTATAATTTAGGGTAATCCACCATTCAAAAGTCTAGGACCGACACCATATTAACTCGAAAGTGACTAAGTTAGCATCAATGATAGGATAAATCCCCTTTCTCATAATTTGTTAATCTTCTTTATTTAAATTCCAACTGTCATTTAGTGGTGCTCAAATTTGATTTATTGTGTTAATTTTAGGATTTCATTTTCAATCAATATATATCTAATTGTTTATTAGTTTTTATTTTCATTTTAGTTATCCTTTTAGGACTTAGACAACTTGGAATTCGATTAGTTCACCAACTCCTCGAGGGATTGACACGTCATATAATATACTCATGACCCGTGCACTTGTTGTATATTAAGGAATAAGAAATTGTAAAATTTTCTCACTCGATCATGCTTTTTATCCTTGTGCACATTGAATGGACCATAAGCTTATGTATGAAGCATATCGATAGGAATATAAACTTAGATACCTCTCATTTTATGAGTTGATATGGGTGCACGATCACCATCAATTACTAGTAACTCCTTGCATTCATAACTAGGAAGTTCTAGTCAGTGTAGATCCTACTCAATACTAATATTTTTATAGAATTGTTAGTGTAGAACCTGATATAGACCATAAATTAGTTATAGCTCAAACTATGATATATGCCTTCTAGTCAGAATTGGAGTATTGATGTATCTGCCTATGATGTGCTCATATTGTCTACCTCTAATATACACATAAACTATAATGTAAGCTCATGATAGACTAGTTCACAGTTGATGAAGTTTGACCATCCATTGACATAAATTATCTTATACACCCCATTGGCAAGATTAACTTGATTGAGGATATCTTAATTGTTGAAATAGGGTGCCTCAAACTGCCTAGTGTAAAAGGCCTAATATCTCTTTTGTTGTACCTTAAAGTCAAAATAATTCAATAGATTATTTGACTATTACTAAGCATCCATTAGAGTTGTGACTCTACTAGAGGTAGTGGTTATGCTAGAGGTGTCTACTCTGGCCTTTGCTACGTAGTTGAAGCGTGTGTCCTTAAAGAAGTAGCACGCAATGTAAAGGCAGTGGTGTCCACTTTAGCTCTCCTACGTCAAGATTGTTAAGTATAATGTAATATCTGAAATAAATAAATAAATTCTCAAAACTAACCAGTTTCACAAAATTCTATATATGTGGAGTATAGTATATTAAAATATAAAATGGAAGAATAAGCCATAAAATATAATGTCAATGGCTTTTAATACTCTCATGTTCTTATTTTCATTACTCATGTTAAAATATGCTGTGAAAACATCAATTTCCATGTTTTTTAGTTTGTTAAAGCATAAACAAACTAATCCTAAACATATAAAAATAGAAAGCAACCTATATGAATCATACTAAGAATCTCTAATTGAATAGGTTATAGATAATTCTTAATTCACCTAAGTCATTTTTCTAACACCCTAAAAAAATGCATAGTGAATAATAGGAATCAAATAGGCAAAAAAAAAATTATTCATAGCATTAAATAATCCACATTGTATCTAATAATGAAAATAAAGGTGCTATATAAAAATACCTAGATAACTTTGGTAAAGAGAAATTTAAATATGCACACAAGTACTTTATCCATAATTTAGGAAAGAAATGAGTGTTTTTATCTCTCTATGAACTAATACTTAAAGGCAATTAAGAGAAAACATAGTATAGAATGAAAAAGCATAGGGGTGTATATGTTTTTATAGGGCGATACACAAGACCATTTATGTGTCATATATATTGGTACATAGGAATATATAAGTACACACACGGTGTGTTGTTTGAAGTACATATGTGAAAAGCTAAGTGAAGAAGACAAAAGGAGAAGAGAGTTGACATCTCCATTATGGATACACATTCCATCTTCACGCAACACACCATCGTCTTCTGTCATCCATACCATTTTCTTCCACTTTCCACCATCGACTACTACCATGGGTGTCTCCAGTTACTTCTCGGTCATGAAGTCTCTTGGAGCTATGCATGGCTATGCACCTCTCTCCTCTTGAAGTGTTAGAGATATCAGAGGTGTACATGAGTTGGGAGCTTCGACAGCCCAATCCAGAAGAATGGAAAGTATGGAATCTAAAGTTGACTCTTTGGAAAGTAAAGTGACTTCACAATTGTCCTTCATCGCTGCAGAACTAAAAAAAATAAGTGTGCATTGCCCATCACCTTCTATGGATCTTACGACACCCAGTTGTGCTACTTGTGGGTTAGTAATATACATATCTAGTATCTACCCCGGTCGTCATAAAAAGGTGTCCGTTGTGTATCAAGGTCGGCCCAATCAAAAAGGGTACCCCTATTGCAATGCCTATAACGAGGGATGGAAAGCAAATCCTAGGCTCAGTTGGAGGAATGAAGAAGACAGAGGTCCAAACAGAATTTAAAAAGGTGGAGGAGCTGGTACTTCCACAAACCAATTACACAATCAACAGCAAGCTCTGACTGTCCCACCAAAGGAGGAAACTAATCAACTTCTACATAACATGATGATGCTAATGAGGGAGAAAAGGACTTCGAACAACAAACAGTTTAATGCAATAGCCTCTCTCATTCAACAATATTCTTCTAAAAATGCTGCTTAATTCAATGCTCTAGAAAAGAGAATGGAGCATTGGGAGACAAAGGCTGAGAATATCAACTCCTACGTCACTCAATTATCTAACAACATAAGTTAAAACTAAGGAAGAAATAGTGGAACCATCCCCTCCAATACTGTTAAGAACCCTAAGATTTTAAATGTCATAACCCTCAGAAATTGGAAACAAGTGAGGTTCAGCAATCAAGATGAGGGAGAAGAGGAGATTAAGAGTAGAGGATTGCCTTCAACAAATGAAAGAGTCAAGAAGTCTAAAAGTTCCAAGGAGAGACCAATTTTGACTGAAAAGGAGTCCAACCCATTAAAGTGCAAGGAAGCGAATTTTGAAACCAACTTGGAATTAAGCAAACAAGGAGCCCATGAAGCAAATGACAAGGAGGTAAACCTTAAAGAACTTCCTTTTCCTATTTCGTATTTGGTTAGAAAAAGGATGACTAATACTAAACATGAGAAAGATATCATTGATTTGTTTGGGAGAGTAGAAGTCAACATCCCTTTGTTTGACCTTGTGAAAAGGGTTCCTGTGTATACTAAATATCTTAGAGACCTGTGCACCAACAAAAGGAAGTTCAGACCGAATGAAAGAGTGCAAGTTAGTTCAAATGTATTTGCATTGTTCAAACTTCAAATCTTAGTAAAATTCCAAGACCCTAGATCTTTCACTATCCCGTGCACTATAGGAAAAGTTACCATAAGAGGAGCCTTGTTAGATCTAGGGGTATCCATTAATGTGATACCTAAGTCTATCAACACATCATTAGGAGTCAAGAGTCTAAAGTCTACATCTGTAGTTCTACAATTGGCTGATAGGTCTCTTAGGCATCCAGTGGGCATTATAGAGGACATTTTGGTCCAGGTAAAAGGTTTGGTCTTTCTAGCTGACTTTTATGTTGTTGACATGTCTTCTAAAGTTGTGTAGGACACTACATTAATTGTTGGTAAACCCTTGTTAAGGACTACTAGTACTATAATTAGTATGAAAGAAGGTACCATCACCATGGAGGTAGGAGATCAACAAGTTTGCTTTAACATGTACGAAGCAATGAAACATCCGTATGAGGATTGTTCACTTTTAGGAGTTAACATGCTTGATATTGTTATTGATGATGCATTCTCTAAGTTTAAACTCCAAAATTTTTACTCTAGCTCTGCACTGAACTCATTGAATTCTTTAATTGTCAATGATGACCCCTTGGGAGAAAGGTTTTTTGTTAATATTTCAGGTAAATCTGGAATTGAGGAGGCTGACACCAACACAGCAAGTGGTAACGTCGTCTTACCACAACATGGCTATCTGTCAAAAGTTCACTAAGAGAATCAAGAACCTCCGTAATCATCATATTATTTCTTTCCTTCATTTGTTTACTTACTTTTGCTCTTGACTGGTTCAGACATTATAGATGCACTAGTTTGTTGAATAAGTGAGGGGGATAAACCAAGTTAGTAGGACATTAGTTTAACTTTTAGTTTATGCGACAGTTTTTCAATTCAATAATTCCAATGCTAGTTTTGTCTCCTATTTTATGTTTGCTATGCTTTTCGACTTAATGCATGATGCATCTTCAAATTTAAGGAAATTGTTGTGATTAATTGTGATGCATTTTATTTTCTTGAGCTATTCTGGTGCCTTCTGACTTTGTATATGATCTTTAAGTGTACTGAGTATCCAACTTGTGCTTGTGAGTTAAGTTTTTCATTTCTGTCTTTGCTGGATTTTTCTTTCAGGTAACCTTCACCATGACATGCATTCCTCATCACCACGACGAACTTACCTTATTTCCTTCATGTTGCTCTCTGGAAAATTTTGCTATAGTGTGGATTCTACATTGCCACGATGAAAGTTCCTCACACCTTTTCTGTTTCTTTCAGGTAAATTTTTCCACGGCGTGAAGTCTGCGTCGCTGCGACGAACATACCTCATTTCTTTCTATTCCTCTCAGGTTTATTTAGATGCGATGTGCATTCCATTTCACCACGGTGAACTTCCCAACATTCTTCTCTATTACTTTCAGGTTAATTTCGCCACGACGTGTGTTCACGTTGTCGTGTTGAAAGTTTCGCGACTAGGGTTAAGTTCGCCGTGTTGAAAGTTTAATCTACACAAAATTGATGTGGTGAAATTACCCTTCCACCCCTATTTTCTCTTAACCTTTTGTATTCCCTCTGTCCCTTTCTGTCATTTCACACCCCAAACTCCTATTTAAACACCCCGACCCCCCTCCTTCGTCTCCACCCTCATTCTTCCTCACAACCATCGTCGAGTTTCTTGCCCAATCTCCTTCTTCCGACTCTCTATGCACTTTTCTTCAATCTTCATAAGTATTTTCTTTTCTTCATTTTCCTTAGTTTTTGTATTGTTTAGGGTAGATTAGGTTATTATCTTGTTTTCCTTTCCATTTTCACTTTTAAATTCATTTTGTTTAGGATAGTTTGTTTTACTCGTTTGTTTAGTTATATTTCTGTGTGCATTTCTGCAGTACAATGCCTCGTGTTAAACTCCCTAACCGTACTACCCCTACTACCCCTCCTAAGCCTCCTAGTGATTCCGATTCCTTAGATAGTTTTACCTTTACGGAACTCTATGAGAGAGTAGACACTAGGCCTTTTATCAAAGAACGACCTTTTCCATTAGCTCCTCTTGACAATCCCTTCGTGTAGCAACTTGTTGCTTCATAACTTACAGGCTTAGTTAAACCTTGGGATCAAGGCAATGATAAATGCGTTCACCATTTTTATACATATGCCAGATTCCATAATACCATGGAAATTAACTTCCGTGGTATTAAAACACCCAATGCATTCACCACCGCTAGTCTCCGCCACCATTTCAATCTTCCTCCCATTCTCTGTTGCCACTATGATTAGCTGATTCACAACTATCATTCCGACGATGTTATTTACACCCTTTGTCAAGAGGGTGCATCGACCCTGATATGACCAACTATATCTTAAACGATATGATCTCCAACCTATAGCTCATCCTTGGTTTAATCTAGTCTGTAACAATATCGTTCCAACCACCTACCTTGCCTATGTAACAAAATAACAAGCTTTACATATCTACCTCTTAATGATTGGCTGCCCGGTCGATATAGATGATGCTATCGCCTCCACCATCCATGACTCCATCACTACTACAAAATTCACGAATGCCATCACCTTCCCTCGCCTCATCTCCAACATCTTCCGAGGACACAATGTCTCAGAGTTAGAGACCAACAGCTATTTTGACCTGGCCCCACTCTTTAGGTATACCCGCCTTAAGCAACCTACCATTCACCCATCTCATCCCTCCACTCATACTCAAGATATTGGTGCACCCTCTGCAGTTGTGGCACCAGTTGAGGAAGATCCTCCAACTCAGGGCATTCTTGAGCCCATTACTTTACAGACCCTCGCTGGTAAAGTCGACGAACTTTGTGCAGACCTCTTTCATTTTTGAAACAATATCTTTAAGGAGATAGCCCGGAAGAGGGAGAGAGAGGCTTTATATGATCGGGATAAGTGGTATCGTTAGTGCATAGATGCATTGCTCACTAAGCATTTACACTTCCAGTCACCATCTAATGAAGATGACCCCCTAAGCGGCGCTGGCACATCAGGAGCATGTCCCTCTGGATCTGAGGATGATCTTCCTATAAAGTAGCTTGATTCATTTGTTCCTTTTGTTTTAGCTAGTTAGGTTTTCATTTTCAGTCTATTAGATATTCAGTTACATTTTTGTTATATACAAACTTAATGGTTGGTTGTTTATATAATTCACATTGTGCTTTTCCTCGTATGTTTTTATTCAATAGCCTTCCACTTACTTTTCATTGCATCGTGGTTTTTTAATTGTTATTCACATTGAGGACAATATGATGTTTAAGTGTAGGGGAGGTTATTCCATTTTGGCAAATTTTTCTTTATGCATCATTTTTGGCCATTTAATTGCTTGTGCAAGTCATTTGTGTGTCCTGTGCAAATCTTTAAACTTGGTAATTAAGGTGAATTGCATTTTTCATGTGTTTATGCAATTTTTCTCAGCAACGACGCTGCAAAATTTTGACACTATCCCTATCCATAAAAGAAACTGTTTTAACTCCCTCATTTCAATAATTCTCCCAAATTAGATTCTTCTCACTCCTTGAAGATTTTATAAATTTCAAAGTTGTCCATGTGTTTTTGAAAATACCATCTATGTTTTTTAAATGATAGGTGATTTTGGTTAATTTCATTTTCAATGTTTTCATGAGAAGCATGTAAGGGTATGCTAAGAGAGTAGCATTATGTGTTTTTAAACCTTGATATTGCTTAATTGAGATACTAACCTTGTTGGAAGGATATTTGGGCTTGAATTTTTTTTTCATTTCTGTGTGTATCTGCTTAATTTCAAATCTCTCTAAAACTCATTTTAATTCTTAATCAAAGCTTAATGAACTAAAATTTTATTAATATGATAGAGGCATTCTTTTTAAAACCCTACTTACTCAAACACAAACCCCAAACACTTAAGCTTTGCCAACCCCTTTAAGCTATCTTTTGAGTGCATGCATATTTCACAATTAATGTGAATTTTTCATCTCCATTTAAAGATGTTCTAGAAAAAAGAGAGAAAATAAGAATTTCCATTCAAAAGGAAAGAAAGAAAAAGTTCCCAAAGTACCAAAAAAACAGAAAGCTTTCTCAAAAGAGAAAAGTTATTAAAAAAACATGTTAGATTATGTTTGTTGTTTGTGTAAATATTTTCTTACGCATAGTTGGCATTGGTTTCATGAGAAAAATAATTGGGGTGCATGTACACATTTTTTCTTCTTCTATTCAATTCATTTCATTTAGCCTTTTGTACATTACAACCTTGAAAAGTCCTCTTAATTCTCAAAATTATAGTTCTTGTGGTGGAGAGGTAGAACTATCACAAGCTTATGGAAGAGAATGGACTAAGCAGATTGTAGACTGAAATTATCCCAAGATAAGTGAGTTGAGAGATTAAACACATTTCCTTGAGAGAAATCTGTTTTGCCCAATCTGTTGGATTAAACACTTATAGTGTTTATTTTCTTCGTAGTCTTTTAGTCTTCTTAGGTTGATTTCTGGAGGAAGTAACTTAACTGATTCTCGACTCTCATTTTTAAGCATGGTCAAAATTTTCTTTTACACTTGTGTCCCTTTGACTTTTATAAACTTTGTCTAGGAGTACAAAGGTCTAAGTGTGGGGGAATTTGATTGAACCCAAGTTTCGTATATCAATTGGTGACAATTTCATGGTTTTTATTATACTTCTGGTGCTTATTTTTTGATTTTGTACTTAATTTAACTCTTGAGTGCTTGTCTTAAGTTAATATAGTTTGAGGTAAAATTGTCACAAATAATTAGTAATTTTACTAAATTCATTTTTTAGAACAATTGGTACTGCAAACTACTATTTTTCATTGTAGGAAATTTAAGAAGTAAAGCCAAGGAGTGAAGACCAAGAGCATAAGTCAACAAGTCAATTAGGGCAACAGGCAAGTTCGCTGCGGCGACATTGATGTTTCACCGCGGCAAAGTCAGAAGATCTTTTGAAGAGACCTTTTGGGAAAAGTTCACCTTGGAAAAAATAATGTTTATGCCGCAACCCGATCCATCAACCCATTTTATAAAAAACCTATTTTAGGCTAACTTACAAAAGGAGAAGCGAGTCGACATCTCCATCACGGATACACATTCCATCTTCATGCAACACACCATCGTCTTCTCTCATACATACCATTTTCTTCCACTTTCCACCGTCGACTACTACCATAGGTGTCTCTAGTTACTTCTCGGTTGTGAAGTCTCTTAAAGCTATGCGTAGCTAGGAACCTCTCTCCTCTTGAAGATGTAGCAATGGATAGAGTTCAATGGGCTAAAAAGGGGAGTAGCTTAATCCATGTGTAGCTATGATTTATGAACTCCTAGGTTTAAGATTTGTAATTTGTATTTGAACATTCTTGATTAGAGTTTAATCAAGTGTTGGATATTCAATGTGTGGTTTGGATTTGTTGATGTAGAACTTTTAGCTTAAATATATGAAGTCTCATATAGGTCCATTTGTGATCTTGTTGAATATCTTATATGTTACATAGTTGTGTTTGATATTGAGTTGAATTGAGATCCCAAAGTGACTTGTTGCATTAACTTACCCACTACACACACTTAGAGCATTTAACAAAGTCTTAAGAAATGGAATTCATTGATTAAGATCTTGGACTTAAAGAGTTCTTTAAGGCTTACCATTTGAATCTTAGTGATTTCCACTCTCATTAAAAATTGATTTCGAACTATGATATCCAAAGCTCATTTCCAAGAGGATATTATCCCTGTTTGATCATTTGCCTTTATCTTTCCATTTTCTATTCCCAAAAATCCAAAAATACATTCTACACATTTTTCTTACTATTCCATTTAATATAGTTGAGGTTTCCAAAGATCAAAACCCCCTCCTTATCAAATTAGCTTACATTTCATGACACATAGGTTAGCTTAGGTCCATTCGCTCAGGTTTCTATTAAGTGAGACGACCCAAGGTTGCATTTTATATTGCAATCCTTGGATTATATTTTTGATTTGACCTCCAAGGGTATGAACTAAGATCAGAATCACTTTACGATGTATTTTCCCTTTCTAATTGCTTCCTTCAGCTTTAAACTATCCCTTTGTCACATAATTCAAGATACATCCTTGTCAATTATGTAAAAATAAAGGCACTTATTGTACTTGCCATCAACAAGGTTCTTAGGTTTAGGTTTCATAAATACTAGTTTCTCATCCCTAATCCTTACGGTTATTTTTCCTTTTATAAAATCTAATTAAGGCCTTGAAAGTGTCCAGGACAAGATAACCTAAAGTTAAAGGTACATACATATCTTGTGCTATATCTAATATCATAAAATCCACAAGAATAAGAAAGTTACCAATTTTAACAGAAACATCTTCTAGTTTACCTACTAGATGTTTAAAAGAGTAGTCTACCAGTTATTAAAAATAATAGTAGGTGTAAGATTGTCCACATTGAGCTTCTTGTAAGTAGATAGAGGCATAGGCTAATGCTAGATCACACAAGATATGATAAAAAATCATGCCTCTAATAGCGTATATAATGGAGAAGTTGTTAGGATCTTTAAGCTTTAACAGTGGTCAATTACAAGTTGTTGCTTTGTACTTCTTATTCAAGTTCAAGACTTTATACTCCTTGAGCCCTCCCTTGTTAGATAAGATCTCATTTAAAAACTTAGCATAAGATGGTTTGCCTTAACGCATTAGTAAAAGGAATGTTAATATATTTTTTAAAAAAGAATTTCTAAATATTTCTAGAATTTTTTGTCCACCTTTAATTTCACTAATACTTAATGGAATGGTGGGAAATTTAGAGGATCTAAGGGAATGTATTTGGACTGTTCCTCTTCATTTTCATCTCTCATTGACTTTTCCTCTCTAATAGGTGTCCTCTTAACCAATTCTCCTTCATTTTCAATCTTCTCCATCTTAAGGCTCTCAATTAACTTATCACCCCTCATTATCAAAGATATTAGAATAATATTTGGGATTCTTAAGCTTGCTAGAAAATTTTCCAATGGTCTAACAACTATGTTGGCATACTGAGATATTTAAAACTTAAACTTTTCATTATGAGTAGCAATTAAATCCACCTTTTAATGGAGCTTTATAATCTCATCCTTGAATTCTTCATTATATTTTTCCTAGGTAGTAAGGAATTTCTCCGAAAATGAGTGTAAGTTTGATTTTTATGGAGAGGAATTAATGGTTTAGGTTAGAAACTAGGTGGCTACTTAATCTAAGGTGCAAGGTTAAACCTCTTTACATAGGAGAAAGTGATACGGTTCCTCCAACCAAGATTATAAGTGTTTTAATATAGGATGTTCTCCAATCTTGGTTTTTTTTTATTGAAGTTAGCCTATTTTAAAGAAGGTTCATATATAAAATGGTTCCTTAATTGGAAATTTGTAGCTAAGTTTCCTGGGAATCCATAGATATAACAAACCACATTAGTAGCACTGATAACATCGATATTCATATGATCAATTTTTAAGACAAAACATTTACATTAAGAATTTGAAGATTTAGAGTGTCTAAATCATACATACTAAGAATCTTCTTATGAGTGGTTCTTTTATCCAACCACTGATGTTGCTTTTCGGTCATATCCTTAATCAAAGATTACACCTCATCTACCATTTTATTCATCAGGCCTTATTAGCAATGACATCTACTGAGATCTTAATATTATGGTTTATTTCACTATTAAGGGTCTTAATTATCATCCATTTCTTTAATCTATAATGCAGACAAGATCTCAAAAACTCATTTTATTGCTCCAAAGGCTTTATAAAGGATCACCTTCCCTTTGGAAAAACATGGTGATTTTATTTTTGAATTATGCAGTTTTACTTGTAAGAAAGTACTTTGTTAAGAATGAGTAGAAGATATTTCCCAAGTATTGATTGACCATTTTGGTAGGATCTGTAGCATGCTTTAGCCTTACCCCTCAATAATTGGAGCTTCATTGCTTCAAAAGACATTCTATTCAACCTCAATATACCACAGTATTCGAGAAACATCTATGGGTGCATGTTAGGGTCTTTAGATGTTTAACCCCTTAAGCTAATTCTACTACACTATATATAACAAAGATGGCTTTAGCTCGAAATTGACAAATTCAATGATAGGACTAGTAAGGCCTAATTTGATTCCCTAGGTATTAGATTTTTTATAGCTATCTTTGCTTTCTTAGCTTTTATTCTCCTCTAAAGTCTTCTTCTTATGGACAAGGTTCTCTCGATCTTATGGTTTGGCTCAACAAGATTCCCAAATTCGTTAGAATTATGTTTTGAGCAAGTTTTACATATAGCAAACTCCCAATATTCGCAATTATATGGATTGTAAACTTATACTATCAAAAGGTGTCAATCTCACAAGGACTATGTAAAACTAATTAAACCTAACTTTGTCGAAGGTAATGAAGTATGATTTGACTAAATTAATGATGGAAAATTAAAACAAACAAATTAATTAATTAAAATAAAAAATATATAATGAGCTGCCAAAATTAATTAAGGATGATTAAGTATGAATGCATAGGATTTATTCTTTCGTTATTTCGCTCCCCTAATAGTTATTGATTCAATTATGTGTCGATTATAGATTTTTGAAGAGTTTGATTACTCTCTCTTAAGACCTAACTGAATTTGAAAAGTATAAAATTGCAATCTCTCAATCCATAACTCTTTCCCTAATGTTTTCAATTAGTTTTGAAGTAACCTATTAAGTAACAAAGTTCTCACACAAGATCTCTCTTCGAATGATAGTTGATTTGTTAATCATGTGACATATTAATTCAACAACTTTCTTTGCACAATTTAATAAAATTACTTTTGACTTATTATTTCAATTTATTGTTAAAGTATGAACAAGAACCATTAACACAACACAAAAATTGTATTGAATCAATAAAGATTAAAGTCACAAAACAACTTAACAACAAACCCTAATTTGGAAACTTAGAACACCATGAACATAATAGACATCTGGAAATTCAATTTACACATCAAGTAATACGAAAATAACAAAGGAGACAAAAGGAAAAATTCTATTCGACGCTTAATCTAGAAATCTAGAATTTTGACATCTCTATCGATCTTCCTTGTTTGATTCACTTTTACAAAATGGAGGCTGGATTTTTGGAGTGTTTTCACAATTTTAAATAATCCTAGATAGTATTGGGGTGTAACTAGGGTTTTCACTCTTTGTTTGATTTCAAAAATGCCCTCAAAACCTAAAATAGATGGAAAAAGTTATGCCTAGGAAACCTCTATCACGATCGTGCATCTGGAGTCACATCGTGACTCTATGAATTTGCTCTCTATCACGATCATGCATATGGAGTCACGGTCATGAATCTAGCTATTTCTCCTTTGTCACAACCGTGACATGGGAGTCATGATCGCAACCATGCCTATACATCTCCACACATGTCCAAATCTCTTGTTCTTCACCTTTCCGATTTCTATCACTTACAAACACATCAAACACCTCAAGAAACATATAATTACGAATGAAAATAGGCTTTCAGCAAAACAAACAATTATAATATAAATAAACTATTACATTAATATAATTCTAAGCCTATACATGCAATAATCATCTAAGAAACACCTTTAACCACACTAAAACACATATCAAAACATAGTATAAACTACACCTATTAGCATCCCTACAGTTAAAATTTTGCTTGTTCTCAAGCCAAAAAAACACAAAGTTAAAGAAATCAAACATAAACACATACATTCATGCAACATGCTCTAATGAGAGAGTGGCATCTAACTTCACAAAATCAATTTAACCATAAATATTGATCATTTAAGTTGTGCCAACACACTAATCTATGCATTTTATGACTAAGCACTTTGGATTGAATATATATATTTATCAAAACAATAACATCATATTCATTCACTATAGCCCTTGTACATATACATTGATAATTAGTAATAAACCAATATTGCAGCTATCACTAGGTATCCCTTTATAAAAAGTTTTCTCTAATGTTAACTTAGTCTTTTAAGGTAAAGGTAAACACCTTGTAATGAATGTGGTTGCTCAACTAGGCCACGTTTTATTAATTAGCTTGGTTGGAATGTTATTTTAACCTTCTGACACAAAGACAAACATTTTGTCATCAATTCTCCCAGTTACTCAACTATATTACATTCTCAATTGGTTACTAGCTCTATTCATAACCCAAGGGCAAGAAAAATAGTTGTTTATCTAAGAAAAACCTGTTCAAGCAATTTCACATAGCCTACCTCATTTGTTTTTAGTCAATCATCCTTATGAAAGATTAATAATGATGCCAACTCATTTATTTGACTTATAATTATAAATGTATATAAGAAATTTTCTAAGGCAAATGGTCTGATGTTGTATCCTAATTAACATGCATATTTAACCAAAAATAGTTAAAAACATAAAATTCACAAGTCATTATGGCTTTACAAATTCAATGACCATGTTCGAAGCTAAACTACTTTCATAAAGTTATTTCCATTGACACATTCATACAATTCACACATATGCTCACACCATGTCAGCTTAATAAAAAAATAACAATATGATATGCAAATTTCACACTCATAATGACATGGAAATGTAAACCTCCCTACATTTGGATAACACATTGTCCTCAATGTGAGAAAACAAATAACATATATAAAAATAACAAGACATAGCATAAAGAAAAGGTAAGAGCATGAAACCAGTTAAGGTGATCGAGGTGGTGATGATGTTGGAGATGGAATGTGAACACTGTGATCAGCAAAGTATCTAAAGATCTTATCGACGTTGATTCACTGTTGTCATTGTTCTTGCGCTATCTCCTTCATGGTTTGTTATTGTCTGAAACAACATTAAGGACCTTTCCCCAACCTACCTCTTCATCGTCTTCAGTCTCTTCATTCGTTGAGTCTTCATTTTACTACTAAGGTGGTGAGAAGTTGGAATTAGCCCACCCTATCTTATATTTCATATGTATTTTAGAGTTGATATCTCAGAGGCCTGTGTGATCGACCACTAAGATTTTGGCTCACCTTAAGTGAATGTGATTCAAAAAATCAAGAAAGAAAACTGTTAATCCATAATCATTTAAGCCATAATGAATAACAAATGCAATGACAATATAACTTGTGCCAATATGGCTACTTTTGCTTTTAAAGGCATTTGCTATGGATTGAAAAATGTTGGTCATTGTGCAAAATTTAACATTGTTATCCGTGCACCACATAATGAATAATTCCTTCACAAAACATTTATTACTATCTAATTTATAAAACACAGTTTAACACATAAAATTATGCAATAACAAGAATTCAGGAGTAAGGACGACGTTGTTATATGCATTTTTAACATTAAAATTATCCGACTCGGTTAAAACTTTCTAGTACCTCATAGCTTGAAAATCATCATGCTTTTCAATTATGTTTAAATGAGGAAACCTAACAATTTTAGTTAAAACATTATAATTCAAATAGTAGGGTTAGCCTCTTAAATGAAACCAAAATTCAGTTGGATCCTACAATGCAAATTAAAGAGAGTGTAAAATTCAATGGTCAATTCTTGATAAACAATGTAGTTAAAACTAATAAACTTATCTCATTGAATATTGCTACTCAATGTCTCAACCTTTTACTTTAATCCTAGATCATCCAAGATACCAAAATTGATATAATTAGGAGCACTAATAATCCTAGAGTGAAGTTTGTGGAATTGTGTTCCTTCATCTTTTAAATAAAATCAGAAAAGAAGCCCTAAAGGGTTCACTGCTTGTCTTTTCGATTAATTGTTTGTTTATTCTCCTTTTGGCATCTCAGTATTCAAAATTTTCATTCTTGTCTCAGGATATCAAGTGCTAGAGTTTCTTTAATCTTGATAGAAATCTAAGTAATTCTTGTGTTTATGTAGTAGCACAGAAATAAGAAAGGGAAAAAAATTTCCTTAGAACAAAGGAATTCAACTAGTCCTAAACTAATTCCCCATCAATGACACCAAAAGTTTGTTTAGCAAGTTTTACCTATAATAAAACTCTCAATATTTGCGTGTATACGGATTTTAAACTTGTAATATCAAAAGGTTTCGATCCCATGAGGAATATATAAAACTAATTAAACTTAAATTTGTCTAATTAAAAGTAATTTCTATTTAGATTAGAGATAGTTTTCTAATTAGATTAGAATATGTTAATTATATATTTTTGAAAAGGAGTTTTAAAAATTATAATAAGTAAAAAGCCTAATTTATTGAAAATTATTTTCAATTAAATTTTGTTAAAGGAATCAAGATAATAGGAAATAGTTTCCAATTGGAATATTAATTTAATTAATTAGGAATCAATGAATCCAATCTTATTTAATTTTTCTAAGTGAAAGTTGTAGTTTACACTATGTTTCGATAGGCATTTTAGTATGTTTATAGGTGCTTATTAGATGATTGTCTCATATATAGGCTTAGAATTATGTTAAGGATATTTTTGGAACCAATCAAAAAGTGAAAACCTTAGTTACCCCCCAAGACCCTCTGGGACCATTTAAAAACCTTATGAAGACTCTAAAACGTAGCCACCATCTTAAAAATGGATAAAATAAGGAAGATCGAGAGAGATGTCTAGATTTCTAGTTTTTTTATCAACCTCTTAATAAAGTTTTTTTTCGTTAACAAATTTTTAGTGTCTTTCCTTAAATAAAATCAATCAAATTACAAATATATAATGAGTTGCCAAAAATAACTAAGGATGATCAAGTAAGAATGCATAAGATTTATTCTTTCATTATTTTGCTCCCCTAACGATTACTGATACAATTATATGTCAATTCAAGATTTTTAAAGGTTTTGATTCCTTTCTCTCATGATCTAACTGACTAACCATAATTAAATATGAAAATTCCAGAATTGCAATCGCTAAATTCATAAAACTTTCCCTAATGTTTTCAATTAATTCTAAAGTTATCATTTGAATAACCAAGTTCTTACACAAGATCTCTCTTCGAATGATAGTTGATTTGTTAATCATATAACATATTAATTCATCAACTCTCATTGTACAAATTAATCAAATTACTTTTGACCCACTCTCTCAATTTATTGTTAAAGTATGAACATGAACCATTAATATAACACATAAAAGTATTAAATCAATAAAGATTAAAGTCACAAACAAATTAAAAACAAACCCTAACCTAGAAATTTAGAACATCATAAATGTAATAGACATCTGGAAATCCAGTTTACACATCAAGTAGTACAGAAATACAAAAGGAGAAAGAAAGAAAACCTCTATTTGGAGCTTGATCTCGAAATTTAGAAATCTAGACGTCTCTATAGATCTTCGTTGTTTGATCCATTTTTGTAATATGGTGACTACATTTTTTGGGTGCTTTCACGTTCTTAAATAATCCTATAGGGTCTTAGGGGTGTATCTGGGGTTTTAAACCTTTGTTTGGTTCCAAAAATGACCTTAAACCATAAAATAAAGTCTCACTTGGGAAGCCTTTGTCATAATCGTGCATCACCTTCGTGACTATGAGTATTTCTCTTCTATCCCCTGTAACTCCATGCATGTCCAAATCTCTTATTCTTCACCTTTTTGATTTCTAAAACTATCAAACACCTCAAGAAGCATATAATTAAGAATGAAAACATGCTCTAAACCGCACAAACACTTAGAATATAAACAAACACTTACATTAACACAATTCTAAGCCTATACAGGCAATTATCATCTAATAAACACCTATAAACAATCTAAAAAACCTATCAAAACATAGTATAAACTACACCTATCATTATGAATTCAAGAAGTTGTATGAAAAAGAGAAAAAAAAAACAAAAATTTAGATAAGAAATAATGAAACTAAAAAATAGAGAAAAATATCTGGCCTAATTAGTTTGATCCAATTCTTCTCCAGTTTTAATTTTTTTGCCTATTATAGGCAGAAATAAGATTTGAAATGATAAAATTCTTAAATTAAGTAAAACTCATCTAAGACATGAGAAATTTAATATCAAAAAAGTGTTAAAAATGTATGTATAATCCACATCAACAACTAAGACAAACAATTAAGATAAAAAGCATCAATTTATGCTAAAGCCTCTAAGAATCCAACATGGAAAATTCCAATAGTCAACTTCTCCTATAAGTATACAAGCTAAATTGGTCATGAAACCTTAATCGTCTTATTAATGACTAAAGACAATGGAAATCTTTAACTCCACCCAACTCATACCTATCTATCTTGCTTCATTATGACCAATCCTATAGTTTTCTTTGGAAGATATGGGTATGCTAACTTCTCACTCCCTTAAATATGATCCATATTTAGGCTCCATAAATGAGAATCTATAACATTATAGCTTCTGGCCTCTTATATTTTTATTAAAAGTTTCTTAATCTATAAATAAGTTCCCTCTAAATAATAATCATAGGACTTTGATGCGCATTGAACACACTAAAAAATAAACCTAACTCCGCATGCTAAAGTGGTGGTGAGTAAGGATTGTATCTACAAAGAGTGTGTGTGTAGTTTTCATAATGAATGAATCAATGTTCAGGATATTAAAGGGCTTGGTTGGATTACATTAAGAAAATAAAGTAAATTTAGATTAATGAATGCAAATCAATTCAAACAATGGAAAAATGATAAGATTGGTAAATGAGTTTGGAATCTAGTTCTCGGTTTAATCTCAAACTATAAGAGAATGAGCAAACTTAATTGTCATTTTGTTCTCATACCTCTTTTAGAAATATTAATCTTAGATTAATAATAAGCTCTGTTAACCCTAGTTTCCCTTAAGTCGTATCTAATGAAATAATCTCTTCAATTAGATCTAACTATCAAACAACCTAAAATAAGATCTCAAGATTTATTTTAACAACTACATTATAGACTAGGAAAATAACTTAATCTAACCAACAACCACACAAGCTCTGGTCATTTAACCTATACTTTGTTGTCCTTAAAGATTCACAACCATTACTTTACCACAAATGGATCAGAGTTACACAGATTATGTATTGTATTCTAGATTCCAGCAGTGGGTTCATATATAAATAATCTATTGAAAGTGTTTAAATCATTCATACATGAATACCCAAAACATTAACCAAAGAATAAAACAAACAACTTCTAAAGAGAGAGAATGACATTGCAAGATGAAGAGATGCCTAAATATGTTATTCAACCTTAATTTCACCTTTGAATCGGAAGGAAGAAGGTTAGCTCTTTATAGATCTCAATAAGGTAAGTAATATGCCCACTTTGTGATTCTCAAATCCTTCATACTTTGTTTGGTTGCTTGAATGTCCTTTTATAACAAAAACTAGGGTTATGGTATATACACGATTAGTTAAACGAGTGTGCAGCTAATCGTGTATGTAAAATTTTCTCCTAATTTATATTTCACGATCTTGGTGAGCTACACGGCTAACTACACAACTATGTAGCTCATTTACAAAAATGTGTAAGTACATACGCGGTCGTGCAGGTTGTAGGAGTTGCTAAAACGATCTTACATGTTTGTAGAGAGTTACATGGTCCCATGCACTATTGTGTAGGTTATAGAACTTCATTTCCTTCATTTTCTTGTCCCATATTCACCCTAATTCATTTCCATCTTATTCCACAAAGGCAAATAAGTTTAACATGAAGACGGTGACTCCAAGGGTGTGCTTTCAGCTCATTTTAGTTCTTGTGCTTCCAACTTCTACCAAAAACAAAATATAAACCAAAATAAGTACCCTAAGCACATCATAACATCAATCACTAAGAATTAGGGATTAAATATATAATAATCAAGCACTCATTAGACTTCACACTTTATGAAAGCATCTAACATTTCTTTCCTTTTGTATACCGCATATATATAAACCAAAGGCTATCTCTAACATCACCCTATCTCTTTTGGATAAATTCTTATCTGACTACATCCATGATAACAACTCTAAGCAGTTAAAACTAGATTTATTAAGGTTTTATAACTTAATAAACCCTTTCCAAATACTTGATGAGATTTTTAATTGAAGAATAGGGGCAGGATGGATCGAAAACAAAAGCATACTAGATTTGGCTAAATGGTAGATTTCAAAACTTTTTTTGAAATCAAAATGCAGTGAAAACATAATAACCACATCAACATGATTAATCCGTCCATGATACGGTATTAGAAAAATAAAAAACATAAGAACAAGATCGAACTTTTACTGACTCCTTAGCTATAGCTTTGGCTCCTTGCTATTGTATCCTCTCCATGCAATTGTATCCTCTTCTCTTTATTGTATCCTCAACTAATCTGATCTACCACTTGTTCTCCTTGGACAATCTTTGTTAACAAGATCCTTTGGTGGGAAAGGAGGAGAAATAATGTAGAGGTTTACCTTAGTTGTTAAAAGCCAAAAATTGAGATATTCTTAATGCTAAGTTTAGGTCACGAAAGAAATGGAGAGAGGAAGACCAACCAAAAAATCACTTGTTTCTTTTTCATAAAAATGAAAGAGAGAGCCATAAATAAGACATTCTCATTTTTTTAAATATAGCTATATGAAAAGATAAGAAACAACAAAATGACACTCTCATTTTTAGTTTCAAGATGAAAGAAGGGAGAGAGAGTAGCAAATGCACTTACTCCTTTAATTAAAAGAATGCTAAAAGGTTGATAACTTTTTCTACATGCCAACAGTAAATGACAACCATTAAACCCGTTCATGATAAGATCATTAAACCATTTAATGAAGAAGAAGCATGATAAAAACCCGTCTTAAATTTAACAGTTCAATACTAAATGTGTAGCTGGCCATTTAGCTATAAAATCGAAAACTACATATTATAGTTTTGGTTTTTACCCTCCTTTTTGTCTTTACAAACCTTGTTTTAATTTAGTTAATCTAATTATTTAAATTAAACCAAAATTCAACCCAATATTAAATGTTTACTTTGGGCTTCTAATTTCCACTTAATTAAAGCCTAAACTTTTAATCTTAGGCTTAAAACCCAATTTAATAAACTCTTAATTAAATTGTTACAGTATTATTATTCCCAATTTAATTTGTTCCTTTTTCTTTCTTTTCTTTCAAGTAAACTCTATTTATATTTCTTACTTTGTTTGATAACCTTTCTTAGAAATCAAGTGGAAATTTAATTGGACTTATATAATTCAAGCTCTAATAAGCTCGAAATTGATTTAATCTCATTAGAATTAATTCTAGCTCATTAACCAAATACCATTCCAATAAAGACAATTAGCTAAACTCTTGAATTACTAAATATTATAAGAACACATGTTCAAATAAGATGTCCAATTGCAAAATATATTGTTAACCATATTATAGCCATTCGTACAATAAAGGGTAAAATTACTGTTTTGCCCTTTTGTTTTCCATCCAGATCTCCCATTTTACATTATATGGTGATTAACACACAAGATCTCATCTTGGTGATAAAACTTGATGGGTAGCTAGTCCATCAAACTACTAGCGCCAGTTTAATCACCAATCTTTATAAAACACCTAGAAGTGATGATATCACTATAAACTCTTTATTTGAGTGAATGTTCCTTGAAACATGTTTAAATTGATAATTCCAACATGTAGACACTGGATTGATACTCTATAAAAATTCATTCGATCATATCAAGAATTATAATGAAATACATATAAGTTCACCACTCGTAAAGATTGTGGTTCGTAATAAAAGAATGCTAAGGTGTATGTTTTAAGATTAAAGTAACGACTTACTTTATTCTTTAAAAATGTATGTGATTCCAAATTCAATTAATAGTTCCATTATCGATAGTCAACTACTATCATGATATGAAACTCATCATTCCCTTAAAGTAAACTCCTTTACT
>JANSVA010000008.1:38997556-39015284 GCA_025504915.1 Erythroxylum reticulatum | reverse complement strand
TGCCATGTGAAGTATTGCAGTGATTTTTCGTAGCTCACCCTTATCGTAGGATATGTATCGGAATGACCTACGGGCGTGCCGGTGTATACCCTGCGGTAAGGGGGCGCTACAACCTTAGTCTAGGAGCTATATTTGGTTGCTTAGAAGACTAGTTGGCTTGCTTATTTGGAGCTTGAATTTAAGAAGGTAAGGGAAAGCTAAACTTGATTTCATGTTATAATATGAAATTTTCGATACTTGAATTGAATAGAATATGTGTTAAGATGATGATAAATGAATGTTAGAAAAATGATCCTTGTAAGATAACTTCTGGTTTAGTTTTGATGTGTCAAAGATATTGATTTCTAAGTTACTTAATGAATGATTTTTTAATTGGTTTTGGACATGAATTTGATGTGGAATTGAGGTATGAATAAGGTGGAATTGATGAACTATGGTGAAGGGGTGTTGAAGGTGTATGAAGGAGTTAAGTTTTGGAAGCAGTTTGAAAGTTGTGGGTGAGTGAACCTTCGATCCACTCATCCCACAATCGTGGGAATTATAGGACATATTCCCACGGTTATGGAAAATGGTTAGTAAGGTGAAAACTTCGTTTTGTGTAATTGTTGACATATATAAGGTTAGCACATTAGTAATGGTTTAATTGAACTTAATTGAGATTGAAAATGAACGTAGTTGATGTTAGATTAATTAAGTAGAAGTTAATCTAGTTATGGACTATTAATTAAGGTAATTACTTAAATAATGTGTGATTTATTAATAATGTGTCTAATGTTAAAATGTATGGTATGTTCAAGATGAATTTGTTCTTAAGAATACAAATTTGTTCCAAGGGTTTTATTTAATATGAGTTGGATATAGATGTTTGTGATTTGGGAATTTCTATGATGTTATATAATATGTAATGACTTAATATTTCATTGATATATTAATGCAAATGCTTATTTTTATAAGACATATTGAGTTTGATCAAAAGGGAGTAAATATGTTCAATTTGAGAAAAATGAAATAAAGACATATGTTATACACTACATTATTTGCTTGTGATTCTGAAATCTAAAATGGATTGTTTTAAAACTATTAAGTCCTAGTCATGGGTAAATAGGCATGCCTAGAAGGGTCTGCAGGTACACCTGTAACCAGACACTAAGGTGTTTTATGTAACTAGGAACTATAGTGTCTTCTGTGCCAAACACTCCGGTGTCTTTTGATTTTAGACACTCTTGTGTCTTCTATTTCAGAGACTTAAGTCTCTTCTGATTCAAATACCAAACATGAGTATCTTCAGTTCTGGTCCCGTTACCCACTTTTGTAAAAAGTATTAGCAGGCTAAATTGCTTAATATTCTATTACATGCTCAGTTTTAATATAATCAAGCTCTTTTCTGAAATAACTAAGTTCTGTTATGATATAAGTAGATAATGTTTTGATACAGACAAGTTCTGTTCAGGTACTTTAAAGCTCGGTTCTAATATTATGGTATTTTGTTCTAATACTTGTAAATTTTTATCTGAAGCAAATATATCATGTTTTGATATGTTATATTCTGTTCTAAGATACATATTGTTTGGATTGCACTTTAATATGAACAATTAAAGATATCTTGAGAGGTGATCTGATTCTGTATATTTGAATGTTAGATGATTGTTAAAAACAGTTGCCGAATTATATATTGTTTAGTTTTTTCCCCACTAAGCTTTATGCTTAGCATGGTGGTTTCGCCTTTGTGTAAGTTCTGATAAGAAGGTTTAAGATTGGGACAAAGACAACTACAGTGGCCAAGGAGATTGTGTTTCATTTTGGAAATGTTCAGTTTTTTTTAGTTGTATTTAATTTAATGAGACATATTGAAATTTGTATTTTGTTTGATGGTTTTAATAACCTTAATACAAGTTGGATTTGGATTTTAAGGCTTGTATATGATAAGTACCACGTGTATGTTATGTTCTGAATATGACCTAACCTATGAAACTTGCATTTTTGGAAATGTTTTAACATGTTTTAGATTGTTTCAGTACTATTTTATGTGGCATCTACGTATCCTCCCAGGGGGTATGTGGGTGTTACACCTTGGCCCAATACTTTAATGTGTATGGGAAGCACCTCATCCTGAGTTGATCTTCATTTAGGCCATCTAACAAGAATGTCTAAAGAGTGGTATAAAACTCCCAAATGAAGTTTAAAAGGTCTTCATTGGGAGGCCCATAGAATGATGGTAGCATATTGCAGTGGATACTCTTTAATTCATAGTTCTTAGCTACCTCGCCCAATCATATGTATGAAGTGGAAGTACTAATTACTGGTCTAGCTTACTCCTTCATCAATGGTTGTTTTCATCCATCTCTTGATCTTCTAGTTTGGGTCCGTTAAGATTGTCTTCAATGTCCATTGAAAGACCTCTTATCTGATGAACGTTGTCAATAAAGGGAGCAAGTTCACCTTCCAAGGACCTTCTTCCTCACGTAAACCAAATAAAAACAATATTGAACTAATAAGAAAATTACTAAAACAACTTAATGAAATAACACAACAAAAATATATGCATGAATAAACAAAACAATTGATGAAACCATCAAAATCAGCTTAGCAAACAATTGACAATTCATTTTCTAAATTAATTATGAAAACCCAACTACTAATTTCCACGTAAGTTAATATATTTTTAATTCTTAACCTAAGCATCTATAGTTTCCAATTCCATATTAAACTTCTCCTTTCGATCCTTTGTTTAATACTAAAATGATGCAAAGTTTGGTCATGTCATTACATCCATTCATCTCAAAAACTATCGCAAATATAAGATAACAAGACAATCCCTCAATCATGCATATTTGACTAAAATAGCTACAATAATTCTCAAGAAAAAAAGATCAACCCATAATAGTATAAACATTGTTCAATATCTCCATACACTTCAATTATATGTTACTGTCAACCGAAAAATGTAAAAATGATGAACAGAATGAATAAACAAAAGATGGACTAACAGGCAATAGAACAATAACAAAGAAAGTAAGTTAATAGTGAAATAAAGATGAGCAAACAAAATGAAGATTTCTTAGATGTAGAAGTTAGTGGTGGGTATCTTGCCAAACTCAAGCTCTTAGGCGTTGGCTCTCGCCTTCTACCTCTACTCTCTTCTCACCTAAATGAATGATTACTCAAGTTCATCGATGTAACACCCCCCATATGGAACCTATAACCATCCACACACATAGCAACCAAATTCCTGTACACATATTCAAGTTATACAATTCTATTCAATGCTATACATATTACACATTAAAAAAAGCAATGCATAACAGTATCATTTAATAGTAGTAATACATCTTTACATTTACATAGTAATCCAAAAGAAAACATACAATTTCCTTTCTTCATTACATGTGCAATCATCTGTAACTAAAAAAACATTCCAAAAGCACTTTTTCTTTTATTTATTGGCCTTAGTCCCTATAGATTTTCCCTATACCTAACTTCTATGACTTAGACCTCCATAAATTAACACCCGTGCTAAGCTTGAAAGTTGAGTAGGGAAAACATTTAGTTTGGATGACCACTCACAGCAGTCATCTACCAAGCACACACATTCAGAAATATTACAACTCATATACTGTAAGTTCACATTCATAAACCAAACATTGATATTCAATGCTCATGTAAACAATGATAGCATACTTAAGCAGAGTACATAATGCAAATATGCTTCAGCATCTTATCAATATGCCAAAAATGCACATTTATAAGCCAAATATTGATATTCAATGCTTATTGATACAAATTATCAATATAATTGCACATCGTTACAATTCATCATTACAATCAATAAAAATGTCATCAATACCAATTATTCATGTTGTATTTCTTACTTATGAATTTTAAGTTTCCTTTCTAGGTTAAGCCTGCACATTTTTTGTGGGTGTGAATAATGGGTGTTGAGGATATCCGAATATATCAAACTGTAGATACTCAAAGGTATCAAACTGTGGATAACCAAAGGTATCGAGCTGTGGACACCGGTGGTGTCAAACTATAGAAGCTACACTATAACCTTATAGGTATGCCCATCCATCCACCACCAAGATAATAGAGCAAGCACTGTAACATTTCCTTTAACCATTTCCCAATTTCACAATTCATATATTAACAAGTCATATAATATACATTTCAAGTCATAAAATTTATATCTATGTTCATACATGCAAGTAATAACTTATCACCATTAGAAGGGTGTCAAAATCACACTTGTACAATCATACTATACACTTGTGAGTAATAAATATGCATGCAAATCACTTACGTACATGTAAGTTTTTTTTGGAATGAATTATGGTCAATCTTAAATTTCAATGTTCAATCACCCAATTCATATATGGTAAGTCCTCTTTCATTTATTTCTAGGTGTTTGAAAAGTTTCATACACATTCAAAAAAGGTTGGATAATATTTAGTAAAAATTGGAAATGAAAAAAAACTCAAAATAGTGCAATTTAAGCTAAACCCTAAAGTGGTATAAAAATAGGCAAACTATCAGTCCATAAACAAATCACATGACACAATCTAGTTCTTCCATATTATTCGTATAGAAAAAGTCAAAATTGGGTTTTGCGATCTTCTAGAACTTTGTTCATCTATGCCTCTACTTTCCAAATATCTAAAGATCAAACCATTCGAACTTCTAGCACATGAGATATAGACCAATTATCACACACTGCTTGAAACAGGGGTAGCTTCAAGTCACCATTTTCTATCCTAATTTCCAATGTCATAAAGCCATAATTAAGTCAAAGTCTCTTCTAGAGATTTCTATTTTTGTCTTCCTTTTCATATGCAACTAAAATCACCAAATTTAGAGGTCTATATGTTGATTTATTACCCAAACAATTTGATTACTTCAACCAATCCTAGATAGAATTCCACTACACAATACTCTCTTTTCATATTCAATCAATTATATGCACAATAACATGAAAGCGTCATCCCAAAAACCATTCTACATCAAAATGAATCTTTTTACTTATTCAAATATATAGACACAGAAATTAACTAAGTGAAGTCCCAAACCTTAAAGTTGGCAAAGCAGTTCTTCTAATGCTTTTCCTTCCCTTCCTCATTAGCTTTGCTTGAATCACCAAATGAAAAATGATGGGATGAAGAAGTTGAAATGGAGAGGAGAAAAATCAAAAGTTAAGCTATCAAAGTGTCGTCTATCTCCCCTCTCCATATGCCTTTTTATGAATTTTCTAGTCTTTAACACATGTTTCAATCCTATTGGACCATAAGCCACAATCCCATTGTACCATATGTTACAATCCCATTGGACCATATGTTATAATTCGATTGGAAAACGTGTTAAAATTATATTAGACCATGAGTTACAATTCTATTGGACCATGTGTTACAATTCTAGTAGACCATATGTTATAATTTTATTGGACACACATGTTTTAATCTTATTGGTTCATGGGTTAACTTTAGTAAAATTGCATATTGATCCTTCTTCTTCCTTTAATTACCATATTGGCCTATAATCTTATCAATGTCTTAAGTTTCTAATGGCATAAATTTCATGCAATTTGGTTATTTATATCAGGAGTTATACCACAAAAACTATAGACTATTCGAAAACAAGGACAATAGTCAGAACCCAATTTCAAAATAGAATTCAAAACTCTTAGAGGCAAAATAAGATTTCAGTTCCTTCATAAAGTTTTAGATCTATGTCTCTAGTTTAATCTCCCATTGAAATTATCTGATTTGGAGGTTTATAGGCTAAAATATGGCTAAGTTACAGAAATATGTTCAGTGAAACCTATCCATTCAGTAAGGTACACATCCCAAATCAACTAACTTTGGTCTTATCATGCAAAAGCGACACAAGAATACATCCAATTTAACCAAAAACATCTCATTTACTTAAGAAATACTTCTTTTATCAATTCCCCTTACATCACATTCATAAATCCAAGCAATCATATAAAAAACTCCCATACATATTTCATATCTAAATTTGTATGTTCATGCTAAAACGAAAAAAGTACCCATTAATCCATGTCTTTTACATTAAGTACCATTATGTCACTTATTAAGATGAACTTAGTTCATTATATTCACTTCTTAATACACCCTAGACATGTTATAATAATTCCAGGGTATATGTTGGGGCATTATAACTGAGGTTTAGCTTCAACTCTCTCTTTCTACCTCTTTCCCAAGCTTCCACCTATCTGTTGTGTTTCTCTCTTCTCACTTGACTCTCTACTTCCCCTCTCCTCTTTTAACTTGTCAGAGGTAGTGTTCTGGTTCTATCATCCTTCTTATTTTATAAACGTAGATCATATAGTCCATAAGATATGCCTAGGGAACACCACTTAGGAACACAATTTATTCTCTCTAGAAAGAAAGAAACACATGAATTTCTATCACCAATCTAAGGACAAAGAGCTAATATTGAAAAAATTTTAGTGACCATAAGGGATCAACTTTTGGTACATAGACTACACCTTAATTGTTGTAAAAACATAGGCATTTGATTGAGCTTGATATAAGATAAGGCTTTCTCAATGAATTATGTAAAAATATTTCTTCTAACGATTTTAATTTTTGCTTGTGATAATTGAAAGATAGGATTTTTACTTTTACCTTTCACATGCAAAGCTTCAAGGCTTAAGTATAAGTTTTAGAGTTGTATTCATTAGTAAAGTTATGTATAGGTGATCCAACTTTTAGCTCCTTGGGTTTTTATAATCCTTTGAATATTTGGTCCAATAAAATATATCTAAGTTTAAAAAGCTATATTAATCCAATTTTCCCAAAATTGTGTCTAAAACAAACAAGCATTTTAATTATATTTAACAGTTAGAAAACCTGGAACAAACTCTCTAAATTTAATACAATAATGACATTAAGAATTAGAAAAAAAAACTTAGTATAAACAATAATTACACAATTCTGAATTATTTGACTTAAGGCTTTGTTACCCCTTAAGATGCACAACCATGAGTTTGTCACTTTTGAATCATGAACAATAACAATTACAAATTAAAAACCTAATTCTAGCAATAAATTTGCATATGAATAGGATAGTAGGCCTAAAATAAACCAAACAATCAAAAATCATAAACACTAATCTTAAAATAAAATAATGAATTCTGTAGAAAAATAATGAATAACATTATTGTAATCGATTAATGTAAAAGCGGGGTTTTAAGGTTTAACATCCACTTGAACTGGAAGTAATAGATCTAGTCTTGTATAGTTCTTAAATTCACACGTCCACTAAAGAGGAAAAAAGTGAAATTTTGGTTGTTTGTTACCCTTAATAAGAAAATAAAAGTTTTAAATTACCTATGATTTTCTAAGAAAATAAGAAAAATAAAAGTCCTAAAATAATCTTATAAAAAATTAATAAAGTAAGGAAGTAAATAAAATAAAATATGACTACTAAATAAAGCACAATTACTTAATATAGAAATTTGTAATAGTAGTAGTTTAAGTGAGAATTCAACCTCGATACTTTCTGATTATGGAAAATCAAAGCATGAAAATTATAGTTCTCTTTTTAGGCTTTCCATAATATCTTCAATCTCCTCAATCAAAATTTGGAAGAAAAAGAAAAAAGCTATATTACAAAACAATGGCTAAACTATTCAAAACAAAGAAATTAAGCTAATTTTGCATCTTTTGCTACCTAAATCAAAATGAATATCTTAGTTACAAAGTAAGCATTAAACACTAAGAATCATGGAATAAATAAATAATCAATCAAGAACTTATCAAAAATAGTATTCTTTAATTAATCATGGAATAAATAAATAATGAATCAAAGTGAATATTTTACAGTACCTCTTCTCTTTTTTTCTTGAATATTTTCTTGTAATATTATGATTAACTTCAACTAGATCGAACAATCATCGATTGTATTATATTGAAAATTAGTTTCATTTAGCACCAGTTAGTATTTGTAAAATTGTTTTGGTAAATTCTTAAGTTCTTGGATGTCATTAGATCATTATAAACTATTCATCTAAACAAAAATTAACTACAAACATGATATGGCTTGTGAGATAAAGATACATTAGCTATTTTCACCTTTTATAACTTTAACATGAGACTTTTAAATTTTCTTCTCTCAAAATTTTCGTCTTTATTTTCATCTACTATAACTTTTTCACTAGACATTTCAATTTTCTTATTTCAAATCTTTTATGACTTTAAGATTTGGTGTCACAACCTAACCCTTGGATCGTAATCGGTGCTAAAGGAAAAGTCAATTTAAGGTTTACTTGACCCTTAACAAACCTCAAATACCATCAAATCCCTACATCCATAACAAAGATGAGATTTCAAAATGATCAAACTCATGCTAATAATAATTAAATAGTTCTAACAATATACAATACTCAATATGCTATAACAGATAGTTAATACAAGGGAAATCTAATATATACAAAACTATTGCAGCTCTAGAGTCAAAGGTCATCAACAAACATACATCAAATCACCTAAGAGGAAGAAGATCAACAAAGTACCCTATTAAAAGAGATTCGAAAAGAAGATCCTAAAAAATAGTTGAGGGGAGTCAAACCTTGCTAAGTGAGTTAATACTATGGTTATATTATGCATTCCTAAAGATTTCAAGTGATACATACATATATATATATATGTATTACATCCATAAATGCAATTTCATAACATAATGATTTTGTTTTTAAACATGAATGCATTTCCCATGTCAATATCATGTCACATAATTATCATAATCACAAATCACAAATAATAGTGTAAGACTGATGACTGACCCTATAACATGCCTCTTACCCACATATCTTATTCATAGGGGCTCTTTTGTTCCACAAGGTCACTTGGTCCAATATAGTGGATTGACATTTGAAAGCCACACTCAACTAAACTGCCATAGCCTCACTATGACATGATTTTCATCTGAGAGCAAGCTCAACCAAACCTCCACAATCACGTTACCTCCCATATACCATATGCTAGTTGGCATCTAAGAGCAAACTCATCCAAACCTCCCCAACTGTGTCATATCTCAATCAATGGATCTCATAGTAACCCCAATCTATACCCAACTAAATGACTCACTATGTATAGTGACACCCACTAGGCAACTCATACCATAACAATCCTCCACATCATCACATATCAAGACAAACACAATATTGCACAACATTACACAATAAAAATATGTATACATATGTCAATGCATATGTATGAATTTCATGCGTGTATATGATAATGATGTGATTTCTATGAAGAATAGGAAATTGTAGTGCATGTTGATAACCATGAATATTAACTCATAGGTAGAATGCACTCCTTTGTGCCAAACCTAGTGTCTCGAAGTGGAGCTCCTAATTGATCTATATAAAGAAAAGTATGAATGACTATTAGGATTTAAAACATAGATCAATTTTAGACACCCCGAGAATAAGACCCTAAATTAATATTAAGGAGCTCTATTTTCTATTTACAAACGACTATGTCATGTTTTACGAGGAGCCTACTAAAAATTTGGTAAAATTTTCCCTATAAAATAGAAATCCCCCTTCTAAAAGATGGGTCATTCTTATAATGAAAAGACACTTCTATAGCCACAAGTAACCACAACTCCTTTTGGGCTTTCAAACTACATGTCCATGCCTAATTAAGCCTATATTTACATTGCAAAAATTTATAATAAATCCTATTATAATTCAAATATACCAATTTCTAACCGATACACCCTCATTTATACTCAATACATGTAGATAATCTCAATACTAATCAACAACGACTCAATTTGGAAGAACTACATTCCCCGAAAGTTCTCCTTTATTACTTGGCTTGGTTTGCGTAATAGATTGCCAACCAAAGATAATTTGATGTTTCTTAACATTGATAGAACATATAGTGTATGTGGAGTTGAACAGGAGACGGTGGCCCATTTGTTTTTAGATGTTCATTTACAGGTACAGTATAGGATACAGTTTGAGGATGGCTTTGATTAGCGCAAGGGATGTCTACTTTGACAAGTGCTATTAAATAGATCCGTAAAGACTACACTGGAGCACGATTGAGAAGCAAGGCTGCAAGACTAACGTTTTATTACACCATCTACACTTTGTGGAAGACCAGAAAAGCCTTGTATATAATTTTTTGGATTAATAATAATTTACCTTTCTGCAATAAAATTAAATTCATGCATTTTTATAAAAACATAACCCTTTCCAAATTTTTATCTCACAAGTTATGAAGAATTTCAATATGTTGATTTTATGAAAATTGATCTACATAATATTTAGGAATTTTAAAATTATTTTTGATCATTTTTCAACTGGTCAAAAAATCATCACCATCATTGGAGCATGGGGTACACGCGTTGGCACAAGAAGGGTAGTGACCTTCACCACCCACATAGAAATGACGAGGTCACCTCCAAGAATCCAATGGCACTGGTCTCACGTCGAAGCTCCTCTCAATCTACAAGAATTGAAGTATTAAAGCTCACAGGTGACCATTTTTATTCATCAGTAAAATGGGCCGATTAGTATTGAATTTCCCTCCTCTCCTACTTTTTTAGGGTTGTTAGACACGATGGTGGTGTTAGTTTTTCCCAGAAATGACTATAAATAAAAGATCGATGACCTATCTAAACAAATTCAAAGGTGCACTCTGTAAGAGGATGAAGACACTACAAGAAAATGAGAAATTAGCGATGGAAACTTACCAATAGAAAATAAATTGTTAGAAATTACCGATGAAAAATCCATCTTCGTCAGTAAAGTTGATGAAAAATGTTCATTTAACGGTGGTACTAATACCCGTCCCTAAATATGGAAGGAAAACATTCTTGCAAAATTTGCGACAAAATTTAGCAATGGTATAAGATATCTGTCGATAAATAAGGGAGTTTTAGCGACGGTATAAGATTTTTGTCGGTAAATAAGGGGGATTTAGAGACTGTTAAAGATGTCCATCAGTAAAGAAGGTGGGAATTATTAGCAGAATAAAAATTTTGAAAAATTTACCAACGAATATTTCAGTCGATAATTTTAATCCAAACGACAACGTTTTATTTAACTTTAAACATACCCAATCGCTCCCCCTACACGTCTTTTTCTTCCTTTCCTACTGCGTCTCTTCTTTAGTTTTCTTCCTCCAATTTCTCTAGTGTGGACTCCTCTTTTGATCGTCGGCATTGTCTTCTCTGGCCATTGTCATCGTGTCCTTCGATGGAGGTATTTTTCCAACCACTGTCATGTGTTTTTTCGTATATTGGATGAGAGTAAATTTAGGTATTTGATTACTTTCGTTTATTTATGTAATTTGTGATTGGAAAACAACTTTAAGGTATAAATGTTAGTGATAAAAGGGACAAGCTGTGATTGTAGTTATGATGTTGGGATTAATTTTTTATGCATATAACGTGTTTGATGAAATGTTTTTTTTAATGATTTCAAGTTCTTTTTTAGTATGAATTTTATAATTTCAGTTTGTTTTACAATTTGGTTTTTGTGACATTTAAATACTCTTTGCAATAACACCAAAGAAAGAAAAGAACAAAACAATGTTACAACTGGAATTGAGTTTGTGGAAAGCAATTTAGACAATTTGCCTTTAAGTATATATATGAATTGGAGATATTAAAAAGATAGAATACATGTGAAGTTATATACAATTGAATAACCATGGGATTGATATCATAGTAGCAATTTTCCTAGTTGAGGATCTATAATAGTGGTTCTTGTTCATATAGTATGATACTAGAATGTATAATCTTGTGGATCTTTAGGTCTTATATCTTTAGGTAAAGTACAAATAGTATTCTAACCTTGAGGGTATTAGAATATTTTTATTTGAAAATATACCAAAATAAATATATTACATAAAAGCATATATTTAAATGTGACATAAAATTAATATATTTACTCAATGCGAACAATACTAAGGTTTGTAAGAATTGAGTTAAATTTGATTGATAGGAAAAAGTAAGAAGTAGGATTTTAGGAGGGGCATACTAAATACCAAAATAAGAAATGAGAATGGTGTTACTATTAGTACTATGTAAAAGAAAAAGCAATGACATATAGAATAGTATTGTAGATTTTTTAGTGTTCAAATATCGAATGACAACATCACTAGCATGTCTCTCTCTCAAATATCATATTAGATTTGGTTATCGCACACATGCTTATGATATCATCAAATCATCAATTCCTTTCAGTTTAAGATTGCTTGTTTTGAAACTCTTGTTTGTTTTGTGATCCCACTTATTATATGTCATTCTTGTATAATTGTATGGGGTTATTTCTATTTCTTCAAGTATTGTGAACCAAATAACATAAAGGTAACTTTGTCCTTATCAAGTTCAGGTGAGTATTTAAATCTACTCTAGTTACAAATAAAATTCTACATCTGTTGATCTTCAATAGTGCTAGAAGATTAGCATAAAATTCTTCTTTCTGTGGATGCTTAAACAAGCTAAATAGTTTAGAACATTGTTTCTAGCTCCCATAAAAATTACTATTAGTAGAACAAAGAAGTTGTTGTCAAGCCTTCTACACAAGTCACAACCTGTATGAATCTTCACTCTAGAGCATTTGAACAGGTAAAGCCATATTGATATGCAGAAGCATAACAGACCGCCTATATTCTTACAGATTGTCTGTAAGAATATATATGTTTATATATTTATATATGATTGCTGGATATTAATTTTGATACCCTTAACCGTAGGAAGAAAATAATAGAGAAACAACTGCTTACATCTGTTGTAACATCCAGTACTATTATAATGGATAATATTATATTCTCTTTATTCATTTAATGTCTTGAGTTTTTTTTTTAAATTTTAAAATTATTTACCGACAGAAAACTTATGTCGGTAAAATCAATTATATTTTCCGAAGAAATACCAAAACTATCAGTAAAATGTAAGATATTTACCGACGGAACAAAGAATAACTATCAGTAAAATACCTACAGAAATTGGTATCAGTAAAATACCAAACACAGCATCCATTTTGATTCCTTATTCCATAATAATAATTGTGTAAGAATGCAGTCATTACAGCTTAGAAAACGTTGTCAATTGCCATAGCCACCGTTCCCAAATTCTACCTTATTATCTTGGATGTCATAAAGTACACTTAAGCTTCATTACTGAGTTTAACACTATCTTTGTACAAGCAGCATGTCAATTCTCCAGTTTTGACAAAAAGTTGTAAAGGTTCAACCTCGCAGGATCTAAGAGTCTCCACTCTGCATTAGTTTTTTTATTTGCTTTGCACGTTTCTTCTTATGACTGCATAGCAATGGTTGCATCATTATAGCCAAGAATGAAATTTTTTAACAAATATAAGGTATGCAAAAAAGCACACATACAAACATCATTCTCAAGAAGATCATTTAGGATGCAACAATGTTGAATAGCGAGGAGAATGTGGTATGATTTGACATTAGAATATGTTGAATTACAAACTCATTATGATCTTTACTCGGCAAAAAATACAAAAGAGAACATGAAAAAGATTAATCAATATAAGCCACAAGTAGGCTGCAAAACAGGGAAGGAAAAAGCAACATTCCAATCTGGTACAAACAGAGAATATCTATTTGAACATATGCTTTTTAAGAATATTCATATCCAATTACAGATTTGTAAAGCAGACAAGTTAAACCTATGGGTGTCCTGATCCTAGGTTTGTAAATCATTTCCATTCTACTTGATAAAAATTATTCCCTTCTTCCACAACTAAACAGCCCATAACATCCTATTATTATTTTCAATCACTGAACATAGCATATCAAACTTAACTGTTCATAGAAAACTTACAGTACCAAAGATCAAATGACAATGCAACATTCACGGGAATGTTGAAGACCACCATATGACACTAGTTCTAGACACCACAATAACGTATACTTCACAATGTTAACTAAATCTTGGTATTACCATAACCAAAACAATCATTCATCTTCTAGTGCCTTATCAGAAAACAAAAGAAAATGAGTCAAAACACCCATAGGATATCAACAACAGAATCTTGACATAATACTCATTCTGCACTGTACCAGAATGAGTCCTATACCAGTCTCACTTTGCACATATTTTATGAACAGTATAAATGCCATAACCGACACAAACAGCTTCATGTGCAGTCTTGACAGGGACTGCACGGCCTAAACATGGAGCGCGTATAAACTTGTGCTCGTTTTACCTGGTTGGACTTCCAGTCTCGCTAATCATGGCGTTCAAGTTTAACAGGGGATTTCAGGGACTATGGGTGGGACTACTAGCAGCACAGTTTACTTGTTTGAGCATGATGGTTTACACATTAACACAAACAGATTGGAAACATCAGACTAAAAGAGCAGATGAACTTACAATGGGTGTAGAAGAAGACAGGAATGACTTGGAAAACAGCTTAATTGACACAACTAATCAACGAGTTCCTGCCAGAACAAAGTAACTTCTAACAAATCAAATTCATTCGTGGATTTCATAATAGCATAAGATGAATTCTCGTTATCATTCCTTCGAGAAGCTTCATCATCTTTAAAACAATAAACCCAAACACCATCATCTCTCAATATTAGCGATTGACAAAACCAGCTCCAAACACATAACAAAAAAATATCAGATATTTACCTTCCGAAGAAAACAGGGACGATAAGCGATTTTTAGATACTGTACTGCCTGGTTGATGAATTAATCAAAAGTGTATATGAGAGGTGCTTTGCTTCTGAATTTTCCCATTCCACAAACTCATCAATTTGTCTATTCCGGGTCCGAAAATTTCTAGATCTAAGATCTGCAAGGACCTCAACGAAACCTAGTTCCAGAACAAAAATAAAAAAGCGTCAAAAAAGAAAAAACAAAACTTACTTAGCGTTCTTGGTATCGAACTTTGATTTACCTCCTTTCATCGCGAATCCTGCAAGTCAAACCGCAAATCAACTACAAAAACTCCGAAAACAAATCAAACAAAGTGGAAATCGATGAAACCTATACAAAACCGAAAAGGTGTGATTAGGCAGAGCTGTGCTTTGGGTTTCAGAGAGAGAGAGACGAGAGGAATGGAAAAGAGTGGAGGGTATTATTTGTTAGGGACCGAAAGACGGAGAAGAACATACTAGAAGAAGAAAAGCGACAAAAGAAACTAGCAAGGGAAATTAATACTTTTAAATGTTAATTGAACAAACCGTGACATTTTCTTCAATAAAACGATGCGGTTTTTATTTTGCGATATTTTGTTGAAAAAATATTTCAAAAAATATAACAAATTTATGATATTTTATAAAAATGTCGCAAAAAATTGAATCTTTTGTCACGAAAAGATTGAGTAATTCGCAACGTTTTTTTACGTAAATTGTATATATTTGTTGTAATGACAGTGTCTCTCACGCCTAAGAGAAAATTGTTACAGTGTTATGGACGAGACAGTGATTCTTTGTTTTCTTTTCCTTTTTTAATAAAATAATATAACTAATTAGGATATATTAAAAATTGATATAAAAATTTACATTTTTTAGCAAAACAATATAATTAATTGAATATCATTAATTAGAATATATTAAAATAAAAGCATTTAATTAAAATATATCAAATTTTGACATAAAAATTAACAAAATTTTATTTTTTCTTTTTTAGCAATATATTAACATTAAATATAATTAATTAGACTACATTAAATTTTGATATAAAAAGTTAACAAATTTTATTTTTTACAAAACAATATAAAATATAATTAATAACAATATATTAAAATTTAATATAAAACAAAAATTTAGCAAATTTTTCTTTTTCTTTTTTAGCAAAAAATATAATTAATTAGAATATATTAAAATTTGAAGTAAACTATTTAACAAGTTTTTATTTTTCCTTTTTTAGCTAAAAAATACATTTAATTTAATATCATTAATTACTATATATTAAAATTAAATATAACTAATTAGAATATATTAAGATTTGAAGTAAAACATATTTAACATATTTTTATTTTTTTCATTTTTATAAAACAATATACTTAATTGGAATATATTAAAATTAATTATAATATATTAAAAATTTATACAAATTTTTTTAATTTTAATATATACAAATTTTTTTAATTATAATATATTAAAATTAAATATAATTAATTATAATATATTAAAATTTATACAAATAATTTTAAAAAAATTATTTATCAAGATTTTCAACAAAACAAACCAACCACTATAAGTGATAGTGGTAATCATTCTTTCATCATAACCAAATATCATAATTATAATAATTATATGTATTTTTATTTTTTATTGAATTCATTTATGTTATTATTACTATTATTTCATATAAACTAACCGTCTCTTAAAAAAATTTAAATAATTCTTTACTGTAGGCCGAATCCATTTAAAATAACAAGTTTTTATATGAGTTGGTGTTTCTTTCCGTCCATTTTACGACTACCATTCCTTCCTAAACTATCTAGGTAGTTATATCAATAATTGTCCTAAACGAGGTTATGAAACTATCGGTGAGTACAATCGCAAATTTGAACAGTCACATGTCATGAATAAGAGTCCTTAAACTTTGAAGCATCAATCTTGAGGGTAACTGGGCGGTTCAATAAATCAACGGTGCTGTCCGTAGGAGCACCGAGGAAGAAAGATGGTTGGCCAAGCCATATCTTTTTCTTCCTTGGCATGTGCTTACGACTTTCTCTGAATGCCTGAGTTTATAACAACTGATTCAACAGAAATATGCACTCCGATTGGACAAGAGGTTGTGGTTCATATTTTCTGACAAGTATTTGAGAAATACATGCAAAATCATCAGTCTCTGAGAACAGTGTCTCTCTTTTTCGTCCTCTTCGGTTGAGAATTCAACTGATCTAACGTTTTGAAAAATGTGAACACCGTCTCTGTCAGTGTCCAGCCGCACCAAAAATCTGACTCAAAGACTGCAATTTTGATTTAAGCGAGGGATGGTACTGAGGCACCGGCTGCTTGACAATAATACTCAGGCAGTCCATTAATTCAAAGTTGCGGTCCGTAAGATGATGAATACTGGTCCCCAGAGACCATATTTTTCCTCCCTCGGCCTGCGTTTTGGTAAATGCTTTGATTGGGCTGGTTGGATTTATGGCATTAGTGGGATTGCTATTTATTTTCTTAACATATAAAACTTAAATCTCTCAGAACCTAAATTTTACGAGTTTAATATAGCAGTCAAATGGCAGATTTACCTAAACCCTATCTTGATAGTTCGATATTCAAATGACGACCAAATAGGATGGCGTTGGATTCCATGATTTAACTTAATGGCCCTAAGTCGCGAGACATCTCAATTTTCTTGTCTCAAATCTTTAATGACTATAAGAGTTCAATTTTGAGTAGGGTTTTTAATCAAATTTATAATCATTTTATTCCTAATCTTTTCAAAAATTTAATATACTTTTTAAAACAAAAATTAAATTATGATGTATATTAAGTGTTTATTTACAAATTTAAATAACATGTTTAATATTTTAATAAATTAGGTAGGTCTTTCGTTTAGGAAATATGTACCAATACAATCAACTAGCATATATTTTAAATAAAATGTTGATTATATCATACAATTTAAACTTAAAAACTTGTAATCTCCAAATTATTAGGATAGAATAATATGGTCAAAATTAGTAATAATAGAGAGATAGAAAATATTGATTAATGAAGTGAGTAACAATATCAATCCTATAGTT
>JANSVA010000008.1:38952800-38978062 GCA_025504915.1 Erythroxylum reticulatum | reverse complement strand
ATACCATATCATGTATGGATTAGCATGATGATTTGGATTTGTTGCTTCCACTGCAAGTAATGATTTCTTAAAAGTTTTGAAATCTATCGTTTCTCCAAATATAGCATGTTTTGTTTTTCCTATCCAACACCCATCTTTAGGGTATGAGTAAGAGATCGAGTGAAAGAGAGCCAAGGCATCACTCCAATTTTGTATACTTTTGTATTTTAACCTAGATTTTGTAATCACAAGGCTTCAGTCACATTTCAAGTATCTTTTGTATTTTGAGATTTGAGATACTAATGTATTGTGGCTTGAAATGTCGTTAAAGCTTTATAAAACTATTATCTTTTGATGTTAATGAAATATATTTTGTTTTGCTCATGACTTTCTAAGTTTATGCATTTTATTTTCAAGTTCTTCATAGTGGTAAAATTTGTGTTCTGACTTCAGGAGAAAAACTACATTAATTTATGCTGAATTAGATAAAGGTGTTTTCTTGGAATTTGTAGTTTATCTTTCTATCTTTCCAACGGTATAAAGTATTAAATTTTTAGATATTGGAGATGAGATATGATCATTATAAGTTAGCGATGTTGCATAGGATGTATGGGACAGCTTCAGTCGTGCTCGGACCAGGCACGCTTGCAATTTCACCAAGCACTCTCGTGATTACACTAGGCGTTCTCATGATCATACCAATCACTCTGACGATCGCACCATTATTCCTCATAATCGCACCTTTATTCCTCGCAATTTCACCAGACACCTTTCACCAACTTTTCTAAGTATGTTTGATTCTTTTAGCCGTAACTTTTTCACCCTACCTCTAAATGGTTGATTCTTGAACCAATAGATTCCTAGCACATTTCTCTATATCTCGATAAAAATTGATAGACTTTGGTGTTGATTTGAAAAATATTGACGGAAAGAAAGTGAGGGAATTGGTTGGAATAACACGAATTGATTATGATTCTTTGGCTTTTTAATCATATCTTGATCTATAGAGCTCTAAATGAGACGGTTCTTATTTTAAAATAAACTAGAGACATAGAGCTACAATTATTATAAAGAATTCAATTTGTGATTTTTGGTGACTGACTAGGATGTGCACGTCACCCTTATAGGATGAGTATTCAGATGCCACATAGGACGTCGAACGTGTGTCTTGCGAGGGCGAGGTGCCCAATACCTATAGTATCAGAGCATAAAGACTAGCTGATGATGGCTAGTGAGAGTTCATTGAAATAACCCTATAGGGTGATATGCTCACATTTTATGACTCTAAAGTTGAACTTTGGAAATGAGGTCCAACAACTTATGCTATCAGAGCCTAGGTTTAGTATCTTACTTGAGCATTTTTTGAATTATGTGTCAAGTTAAATGCATTTTAGTCATATTATAGCAGACATTGATCACTAGTCTGAGTCGTATATGTATGACTCACACGAATGAGCAATTGTTAAGAGTTTGAGCTAATAGAATTAGTGAGAAAAATGATACTTTTTCGTGATATGAGATAATAAAATTTGTGGATAAATAGAAAAGAGAAATAGTATATGTGTAAATATGAAAAATAATGATTCAATGTATTTGTATTAGGTCTTACATTATTAAATATGTCATCAATATTGCACTGTGGTGATATATCATGTTATGGATATGAATGTATTGTCCTGGATTGTTTGATGAATATAGGGATATAGGTATAAATAATGAGATTAGAGTGTACAATTAGAATGCAATGAAAACATAACTTGTTATGATCTTAAGAAGATGAAATTGGGGAAACCAAAAATAACATGTAATAATATTACCTCAATGAGGAATTAGTAATTTAAGAAATTCCGAGAACTAATCATGGGCACATCGAGTTAATAAATGCCCCGACAAAATTACAATATTAAAGGTTAAAATGTTCCAAGTAAAGTTCGATCAATTAATGACTATGATCATGGATGATATATATACGGAATGTATTAAAAAAGTTGAGAATAATTTTTTTAATACTTAAGGAAAACTTACATATCATGAAGGTAGAAATAATTATATGCCAAGTTTAATAAGAGTGAATCTTAGCTTGATCAAATAAAATGTTTCGTTGTATAGTATTTGAATATGGCATATTGAGAGACCTAAGGAGAAAATAGAAGTAATGAGGAAGTGAGAAACTCCAAAGAGTTTATAAGAGATCCGGAGTTTTCTTTGACAAGCTGTATATTGGATACTACTAGAGATTGTTAAGGAGTTTTATCGATCCTAGATTTTTAACAAAAATGTCTAAGGAAAAATGTGTAAATCATATGGAATAATACATGTTGAAAGAATCCTTGATGAATTATAACACCGATGTAATTATATCGTTTGGTTTTGGACATTATGTCGGAGATTATGTCGTATGTAATGAAGTTTCACATCAAAATTTAGGATGAAATCTAATGCAGCATAATAAAGTGATTCCTTATGCATGGAGATAGTTTAAGTCTCATGAACTAATTATATGATATATAAATTGAAATTTGCTACAATAGTAATTGTTTTGACAGTTTGGAGACATTATATGTACGATGAAACATTTCAGATCTACAAAAAAATGTACAGATCATTATTGTTTCAGATAATTATTGAGTTAGAAAGAATTGAATACGAGATTGAGACTATGGATAGAAGTACTGAAGGATTAATTGATTCCTTTGACTATAATTAATCAAAATAAATTGCTTAAGTGATGAAGTTAAATGGGAAACGGAGGAGCATATGAGGAGACATACCCTACCTCCTGATCAGTCCGGTAAGAGTTTCAGGGACCAAATTCTTTTAAGATTGGGAGAAATGTTGGCCCCTGAATTTCTTTCTTTATTGAATTAAGCATGATTTTAAACTGTTTTGAGGTTCTGGTAGATTAAATTTTGGAGTTATTATTATTATTTCTATGTTAGTAAGATTTATTTCATGGTTTAGTTGAATTAAAAGTGGTAAGAATGCATTAAGGGCATTTTTAGTCTATCACTTAAGTATTAACGGACATAAGGCATAAATGAAGGGCAAAATGAACTTTTTACACTCATTAAGGGTATAATTGGAAGAAGAAGAGTGGTTTTGCTTTTAAATGAAGAAGAAAAATATGAGTGAAGAGAGAAAGAAATGAGTGTGTTGTAAAGAAGAAGAGAAGAACAAAATAAGAGAGAGAGAGGAGTTAGGGTTTCATTTTTTCCTAACTATTAGTAGAGATTTTGCGGTTGTTCAAGAATAGAAAAAGAAAAAGGAAGAGAAGAGCTTCCATTTGAACCAATAATCTCAGTATTTAGTTCATGAAGCTTAAGAAATGCATAGGCTTTAGTATTCTGGAATCAATTTTAGTGAATTGGGATTTTTGCCAACATTAAAGGAAATCAAAAGAGGTGAGAGGAACAAGAGGAGAGGCACATTTGAGCAAGTTTTTAAGCAAGGAATTCAAGCTACGTTTCATGTTTATAATTGAGTAAATAAGTCATTAATGTTTCTTGCAAATAAATGGAATTTAATGCTTTCAAGCACTTTATAAATGTTAATTTATTACTCTTTAAATACATTGAAAAATTGTTATATGTTTGGTATATGAATTGTGTTGATAACTTATGGAAAGAATATGAAGATTTTTGAAAAGATTTTATTTTTATAAAATCATGTTTTAGAAATGTGCCATTTTGAGCATCATGTTTACAAGTTGTAAAATGTATGATTATGTGGGTTTGTGGTAGCCCATTTCGTTATGTCCAGTGGCTTTGACCTTATTAAAGGCTTCTCCCACCTGCCTACTAATAGCACGAAGCTCCTTTATGGACTCCCTCATGTTTATGACTATAAAAAACCATTATGGGGAATTGTAATAGTACGTTTTATTTACGACTACACAGGACCATTATGTGGGAATCTGTTAGTACGTTCTGTTTATGACTACACAGGACCATTATGTTACAATGTGTTAGTATACTCTGTTTATAGACCTACCCAAACCATTTCTAATGTGATTATGTGTTTAGAATGTGTTGATAAGTTTGATGAATGCATGATTTATGTTGCTTATGAATTGTTCGATAATGTGAGAATTTTGGAACTTTATGTTTTATGGATTTCGATGCAAAGTGATTATGACATTGAGGATTTTTAATGGTTGCATGTTTAGGATTATAAATTTGTGACCTACGAGCTTTTAAACTCACCCCTATTTCTTCCCATCTCCAAACGATGAGCAAAACTTTTGTATATTTTTATATTTTAAGCAAGATTTTGTAAATACAAGGCTTTAGTCGCATTTCAAGTATTTTCAGTTCAAGTATCCTTTGTATTTTGGGATTTGAGACATTGATGTATTGTCGCTTGAAATGCCTATTAAAGCTTTGTAAAACTCTTATCTTTTGATGTTAATCAAATATATTTCGTTTTGCTCATGACTTTCTAAGTTTGTGCATTGCATTTTCAAGTTCTTCATAGGGGTAAACATTGTGTTCTGACTTCAAGGGAAAAACTATATTAATTTATGCTGAATTAGACAAAGCTATATTCTTATAAGATCCAATAGTATGGTATAAAGAAATCTATAAAGTTGTAGTTTATCTTTCTAGCTTTCCAACGGTATAAAGTATGAAATTTTTGGATATTGGACTCGAGAGATATGATCATTATAAGTTAATGATGCTGCATAAGATGTATATGTGGGATAACTTCGGTCACACTCACACTAGGCACTCTCACGATTGCACCAAGCATTCTCACGATTGCACCAAGCATTCTCACGATTACTCCAAGTTCTCTCATGATCGCACCATTATTCCTTACGATTGCACCTTTATTCCTCGCGATCGCACCAGACACCTTTTTCCTTGCTTCTTTCATTAACTTTTCTGAACAAGTTTGGTTCTTTTGGACATAAATTTGTCATCTGACCTCAAAATGACTTTATTCTTAAACCAATAGATTCTTGACATATGTCGCTATCACCCAATAGAACGTGATAGCTTTTGGTGTTGATTTGAAAAATATTGATGGAAAGAAAGTGAGAGATTTGGTTGGAAGAGTATGAATTGGTTATGAATGTTCTTTGGCTTTTTAATCATACCTTGATCTATAGAGCTCCAAATGAGATGGTTCTTGTTTCAAAATAAACTAGAGACATAGAGCTACAATTATTTTAAAGAAGTCAATTTGTGATTTTTGTTGACTAGCTGGTGTGAGCACGCCACCCTTATGAGATGCTTGTTCGAATGTCCCTTAGGATGTCGGGCGCGTGTCTTGCGAGGGCGAGGTGCCCAACACTTATGGTATTAGGGCATGAAGATTAATTGATGATGGATAATGAGAGTTCATTAAAATAACACTACAGGGTAATATGCTCACCTCTTATGACTCTGAAGTCCAACAACTAGGCTGCTACTAGATTGTCTTAAAAGCTAAGTCACCTCAGTACCTGAAAAACAACGTCGCAATTTTAATGAATTTATGAACTCAGTGGGTGAATCATTACCTATATGCACACTCATTTCAACATATAAATATTAAGAGTATAAAACCAATTTCATGAATATATCACATTATTAAGAATCGATTGTCATTCATCACATCACTCAGTTTATGTACCAGATCACAATATACCTATTATAATTCCCAAGTATATTAAGAATATAAGCATTTCACAAAGTCATACCATAACGATCCAATCACTCATCTTAATCATTCATATCATCAACATATACACGAGTATTTCATATCACTATTCAACAAAAATCAATGGTTCTTTCCAATCATTTTCAGGATACATGGAAGATATGTATATGCAAATGCACATGAGACTCCACTTCTACTTTTATTTTTTTGTGACCGAGTGCCTATTTAACTGTCTCGTATCTGTTACAAATACAAGGAAAATTTCAAATACTATCCTGTACTAATTGTGGATATCGACTCATTAATAACTGAGCCTGTGGCTCCGTATGCACATTTCCGAAGCTTTAAGCTCTTTTTCACATTAGTCACTACATTCACAACTCCTTTATCTGATCATGCATATTAATGTCATAAAATGTATCATTTCACACAATATACTATTAATCATTTTCATTCAGTATGCACAGTCATTTATCACATTCATTGGATCTAAGTTCGGCATTCAACATTTAGTTGAGAACTCATTTTTCAGTATTCACATACAAGTGGATAGCACTTCCAATACATTCCCGAATATTGGAATTCTTAGACTATCAATGACAGGAATTATCACAATCTCATAGGTAACAATTCAATAATTGGAATTTAGAATAAAAACAAATCAAATATAGTGAGAAAACATCTAGGTTGACTCATAGTATGCTCCAGATTAGCAATTGCCTTAATGATCAGGTAACTACTGGATGTTGTCGATCAATTTGTTCTTCTATATCATGCAATACACACATATCTACACGTTATTAACTTGTTTAATCAAATGATTGCTCAATCATATATATGTACATGTGTTATGTTTAATGCATGCCCAATTAACTGTCCCAGGTATGTAACTTTATTCACAAGTCTTGCTCATTCATTCATCATAGTTTGTATATACCTTGATTGCAATTAGGTTATGCCTTTAAGTAAGTTTGGTTACTCTCAATTCATCAATCATACATTCACCAATCCTTTTCTAGCATTTTATTCACAAAATTTCCCAATTCTTAATCAATCATGCCTAATTCATTAGCTATATAATTTGATTCATACAGAGATCTTTATATGATTAACAACCCATACTTCTCATTTATAAATTGATATCAAACAATCCAATCCTCAAGTTATAACATAAATTATCATCCTAAACTCATCAAACACTTAACCAATTGATTCAACATCTAACTAAGTTCATTTAAAGCCCTAATTAAGACTAAATCAACAATGTATAGTGTATTATCCTTATATGATTCAACCAAAAGACAAAACATAAACTTTCCTCTTTGCAAAGCATTTCCATGATTGTGGTAACGAACTATATAATTCCCAAGATTGTGGGATAGGGTAACCGAAAATTTCACCTTGATTTCCTTCAACTTTCTTCAAAATTTTGACACCTTTATGATAGTTCATCAATTACAGCTCGATTATACCTTAAAAATACTTTAGTTCCTCATCAATTAATCTCTAAAACAATCTATAACCTAGGGTTTCCATAGATTAAGAACGAAACCAATTCATTCATAAAGTTTTGAACACATCTTCATCATCAATACCACAACCAAGTTCATCTCTAAATATTCATCATGAATGTTATGCTAACATGTGTCACAATAAGTGAATAAATCACTTATTTGTTCAGCTCAAAACCTCCTCAATCATTAAGCTAATCTATCCTTTTAAACATGCAAGGATAAAGCATCCTCTAAGAATAAGATAAAAACACAAAAGGGGTTTTAAAAACAAAATGAAGGCAACAAAATTTTGGAGTGACAAAGTGAAAATTTTTTAACAAAATCTCAAAGTTGTAATGGTTGTCTATGGGTGTCAATGATGAGAGAAGGAGGAGGAGCTATCATGTAGCAAGAACAAAAGAAAAGGTGGTCTTTCATGTGCATGTCATTAGTATATGTGTGTGGTAAGGATCGAGAGACTTGGAAAGACACTTGTCAAGTAAAGAGCTGGGATATGTGTCCTCTTCCTAAACTACCAATTGTTACTTAATAACTAGTCCAATTGTCACTCAATCACTAGGTCATTTGTTTCATAATTTCCTAAACCATTTGTCACTCACTCTCTATTGCCACGTGCCATTATTTCACAAGCCTGGTCAACCTAAATTACCATATGTCAATTTGTCTTATGCTTTAACATTTTTCCTAGACTAAATGCATATATCGCCTTATCAATCACTCAATTATAACAATAAATTCCCAATTCACTAATTATAATCCACCAAACAAAATTCAAGTCATAATTAACACATGATTACATCCTAATTAGTTAAGATCTTTCATACCCCGAGATATGTCAAATGAGTGCATATAATATTTTTAGAATGTCTTAAATCATGATTCATGTATAGATGTTAATATGATGCATACAAATGAAATGCACTTCATTAATTCCCATATGATATGACTCAATCTAACAATTAAATCCTTAAGTGTAGAAAAGAGTTATTAAACTTTTTATTCCTTATTGACTGTAATGAATCTCTTCAAACAACTTTGAGAACTAAGGATTAATAAAGATAAGGAAAAATTGATCCTATCCCACTCCTTATAATACCTAGGAACCTGGTTTATTGCCATAATTGGGTTGAAATGCACGAATCCTCCAATGAATTATTTGGGGATCTTAATTGTAACTAGGAAGCCTTTATACTCTGATTATCAGCCTCTCTTAGAAAAAAATTTAAAAAATTATTCTTTGATTGGTTCTTCTTATTCATTAGTGCAATAGAAGCTTGTCCAAATTGGATGAGTTTAACTAATAAATTCAGTGATTGGTAATCTGTATATATACTAGTTAGCCTATCTTTAAACTCCAATTTTCATTATCAAAACTATTAAAAGGTTAATGAGAAATTTCCAATAATTAAGAGATTTTAATAATCAAGATCTAGCTAAGATTAAATAGAAGGATCTCTCCTTTACTAAAGAAAGAAGAAGACTTACCTATTGCACATATAAGATTAACTAATACAGTTTTGCTAATCAAAAGGCTCCCGAGGATGTCTTGAGACAAAGAAGCTTTATCGGTTAGGTGTGTGTTAAGAGAGTTGATAACCTTTATTCTGGAGTAATTGCTGAGCTAGAAAATCCTCTTATTTATAGTTTCAAACTAAGTGTTTCCCTATTAAGCGTTCAAGCTTAGCACAGGTGTTAATCCATATAGGTCCAAGTCATAAGAGTGAAGAAAAAGTACTTTTGGAATGTGTTTTTAATTAAATATGATTGTACATGTAATGGTTAAAGGAAATTGTATGCTTTCTTTTGGATTACCATGTAAATGTAAAAAAATTTTACTAATGTTAAATGACAATGTTAAACATCAGGGAGTTTTATAATGTGTCTATATATAGCATTGAACCGAAATGCATGTCATGAATATATGTATAGGAAATTAGTTATCTTATGTGTGGATGGTTATAAGTTCCATATAGGGGGTGTTACATTTTGCGATATCAGAGCATTGATATTCAACAATTAATGATACAAATTATCAATATAAATGCAAATGCTTATTCATATACTGATTATTTATGTTGTCATACTGTATTTCTTATTTATATCTCTTTACTTTATTTTCTGTGTTAGGCCTGCACATTTTCTGTGGGTGTGGATAATAGGTGTTGTGGATATCTGAAGGTATCAAACTATGGATACTTGAAGGTATCAAATAGTGGATACTTGAAGGTATCAAACTCTGGACATCAATGGTGTCAAACTGTAGTAGTCGCACTATAACCTTATAGGCATGCCTATCTATCCACAACAAGACAATAGAGTAGGTACAATCCATTTTCAACCTTTTTTTACCTCAATTTCCAAGGTTATGGAGCCAGATTTAAGTCAGGGTTTCTTCTATAGATATTTAGCTCTTTGTCTTAGGTTTCATATACAATTGAAGTCACATAATTTGGAGGTTTTTAGTCTGAGTTATGACTCAAACTATGTGACTGCCTTAAACAAACCTTAGACAGAATTCCACTATACAATACTCTCTTGTCATATTCAACCAATTCTATGCAAGATAACACCAAAATAAAATGAAAGAAACATCTTAAGGACAATTCCATATCCAAATAAATCTTTATATCCATTCAATCATATAGAAATACATAAATCAAGTAAGTGAAGTCCCAAACCTGAAAAGTGATAAAATAGGTCTTTTATTGACTTTTGTTCCCTTCCTCTTTGGCTTTGCTTGGCTTACCAACTAAAAATGACAAAAATGCTCAGTCCAACTAATTTTATTGCTTCATAATCAAAGTAAGAAGAGATAAAGGTGAAGAGAAAATCCCTAACTTTTACCTTGATTTCCACCTAAGATTGGCTTGATTTTTTATATGAAAAATAATGAGATGAAGAAGGTGAAATGGAGAGGAGAAAATTCCAAACTTAGAACCCAAAAAATGTTGTGCATCTCCCCTCTCCATACCCCCATTCCAGAACTTTCCAGACTCACAAAGATGCTCAATTCCTATTGGACACATATGATTTATTATTATTGGTGACACACGCTTAATCTAATTAGTCCATGTGTTAACTTTAGAAAAATTGCATATTGGTCCTTCTTCTTCGCTCACTTCCCACATTGGCCTAAAATATTGTAAATTAATTTCATTCCCCTATGTTTTATTATTCTAATGTAATAAATTTCATAAAATTTGGTTAATTATTCTGGGGGTTATATCTAAAACACTACAGACTGTTCGAAAATAGGGACAACAACCATAACTCCACTTCAAGTAAGAATTCAAAAACCTTAGAGGCACAATAAAACTTCGATTCCTTCATGAAAGTTTTATATCTATATATTTAGATTATTCTTCAATTAGAATTATCCAATTTTTAGGTTATATAGACTAAGATATGGACAAATTATAGAGATATTTTCATGATGAAAGGAACAAATTACCCATTTATCCAAATCTTTTACATTAAGTACCATTATGTCTCTTACTATACTTAGATGCACTTAATTCATTTGTTATTTTCACTTCTTAATACACCCTAGACACTATAATTCTTCTAGGGTATATGTTGGGGCCTTACATTTCTAACTTCACAAATTTACTTTATCATTGAATATCATCATTTATTCTATTGTAACAAAAAGATTGCCTCATTTAGTGGGAAAAATTGATTAAAAAAAGTCAACGTTAATTTATTATTGATTATTTGAATCATTCATAGATGCTTTACAAATGAAGAATTGAAAAGTAGAGAAAAAGCTAGAATAACATTTGGATGATTGATATCTTATAGGGGATTAATATTTAGCTTATAAATTGCTTGAAAATTCATTAACAGGGTCGTCAGTAGAAAAGAAAAAATTATTACAAAACAAGGTTAAGAAGAAAGTCAAAGATATTAGTGACATAATAATAAAGGCAAAATGTTATTTATGGAGTGTCCTCATTTTCCCTTATATAGTATCCATCTAAGACCTCTATATTAGCTCTTGAAATGAGCATCTTATAATCCTTAAAGAACACAATTGGAGCCTCCCTACATATAATTTTATATCATGACTAGATTTCTTCATTATCTCTTAATCCTTAACAAAGGCCACAAGTAAGAACCAATTTATTATAGTAATCCTAATAAAAGTTTTTTTTAGCTAGACTAACTACTTGTGGCCTATGTCTTGATGATGATGACTTGAAGGTGAGTTCACAGTTAACCAAGTTAAACCCACAAAATTTCTCAAAATGCTTATATTTTACTTGTGTATATGTTACTATCGTTATTGACTAGTGTGGTCCACTGGATGTTAACATTGGTGAGTACTTGTATGCCCTAGCACTTTGAAGCTATTTACCGAAAATAGTCCAAAGCTTTAAACAAAAAAAGCTCCATCAAATTGGAATTTCATTTATAGGGTGTTATTACTAGGATTGATGTTTCATATGAAGATCATATTATTAGTTTTAGGCTAGTGATCTGCCTAACCTTAGAGTAAAATGGTTCCATTTATCTAAACTTAAATGAACCTCTAATGGATTTCTTGAAAATAATTTCATAGGCTAACATGTTTATAGTATTGTGTAGAAAGGAACTTTTATAGATGGAACAAATAAGGAATATAGAAGAGGGAAGAAAAAGCAAGATGAAGAAAAAAATAGAGATGTTCAAAAGAAGTGAAGGAAAAGAGGAAATAAACTTCAAAAGAAGAGACAATGATATTAATAATAAGGTGAAGGGGACAACTACGTAGTCAACCATATTGTGCCAACTTTGGCCAACCACTTACTGTCTAAGTAAATTTAATTGTATTATAATGGAAAAGGGTAAGGATATAATTATAATATTGCAAAGTTTCTTCTTCTACTACTACTTATTGCTCATCATATTTTATCTTGGCTTTTTTGTTCAATTTTCTTATTATTTTATTGAAAAATAAAAATAAAAATATGATAAATTATTGGTGCAAATACTATTACTTCTTGAGAACAATTTAAAAAAAATTAAGAATCTTATGTTCTTAGAAGTTGAGAAAATTCTATTCTAAAATAATGACGACATCTTTTTGACCATATTTAATTTTTTTACACTTTCATTTGTATTAATCTTAAATACGGCCACCTATGTTTTTAGTTAGATGGTAAGCTTTTTAGCTTAAAATGACCTAAGACAAAGATGAAGCACTGACTTATATTACCTTCAACACAAAGATTGAGTTTGGTTACTTGATTTGCAATGAATAGGTTTATACAAACCATAGACCTTCATTGATATATTATAAATGCTATAAGAATACCATCATTGAGTAGGAAGAATACCTTGGCTTAATAAAAACTATACCAAACATTCTCGTATCCAATACCATGATTATGTATAAAAAATACCACCACCTACAATAGATAAGTCACACATTCACCTTAAAATGAGAATATCATCACTTTCATATTAAGATATTGTGCCTTAATTACAACCATACAAGAAATTCCAATATTGTACTTTAACATAAAGTACCAATACTGATAATAGATAAGTCAAACATTAACCTTTAAATAGGAATAACATGACTTAGTATGAAGAATACCATGCCTTAGTTAAAACTATACAATGCCTTCACACATCTAATACTGCATTTATATTCAAAATACACCACCACCCATTATAAATAAGTTATATGTTTACCTTGAAATAAGAATACCATCACTTTAATATTAAGTAACCATACCTCAGTTAATACTCTACCAAGACATATCCAATACCACACTTATATTTTTAAAAAACTAACAACAAACACAATAACTTTTAAATAGGAATATTATTACTCAATACTAAGAATTTTATGTCTTAGTTAAAAATATATGAGATCTTCATATGTTTAAAACCACATGTATGTTAAAGAAAATACCACTTCCTATAATAGATAAGTCATAGGTTCATCTTTAAATGAGAATACCATCACTTTCATATTACGATAGCATGTCTTAGTTAAAACTATAATAAAGCTTGATACATCCAATACCATAACTATATACAAATATGCCACTATTGATAATATATAAGTCACACGTTCACCTTTAAATAAGAATACCATCACTAAATATAGTGAATAACACGTTTTAGTTTAAACTATACTATAACTTCATACATCTAATACTAAAGGTATGCTCCAAAAATACCACCACCCATCATTGATAAATGACATGTTTACCATAAAATGAGAATAGTATCACTCGATTAAAAGTATACCATGATTCAGTTAAAAGTATACCATTACTTCATACATCTAACACAACGCTTATATAGAAACAAATATCACCATTGATAATTCATAAGTCACACCTTCACTTTTAAATGGGAATACCATCAGTTAGTACGAAGAATATCATGCCTTAATGAAAACTAAACCAAGCCTTCATATATCTAATACCATATTTATGTTAAAAAAATAGAACCAACCATTATAGATAAATTACAAGTTTACCTTAAAATGAGAATACCATCACTTTGATATTAAATACCATGTCTTGATACAAACTATACCGGATTGAATAAATTTCGTTGGAAAATTTTGTATAAAAAAAAAGTTGCCTTAAGATTAAGTAACAAGTTTAAAAGGTGAATTTTCAATTCCTAAGTGAAAAAAATGAAAAGATTAAATATCAAGGACATATATTAGTACACACTTATGCATTACACTATTAATTACACAATTGTACATTAAAATATGTTTATGTTATGAACTTTGAAGGAATAAATATTAAGTACAAAGATTAACACATGACTTTATACAAAACTATGTTGTTTTGTATTTGTGTTGCACACAATTATATGCACATTCATATGGTTATACATGTTTATTTACGTTTTATTACCAAATTGTTTTGTATTTGTAATTGTATTGTAGTCTGTAAAAGTTGAAGCCACTATCTCAAAAGACACAAATTACTACACTCCCATTTAGCAAAACATGTTCTTTACTATATTAAAAAATTATAAGGCTCCAAAAACGAAGATCATTATAAAATAAGGTTCCTTAAGAAGCTTTGGAAATAAGTCTTGATGTCCAATACCAAGTCTAGAGTATAAAATTTCCATTAATAAGGGTAAATATGTAATTTATTTTGTGTAAAGCTTCCGTTAGGCATTCCATTTATTTGTTGCACATTATAGAATCCAAATTTAATCAACTCTAATTCTCTCATATTTATTTATATACTTCACTTATTATTCAATAATGGTATGATTTTTAAAGTTTGAATTTACTCTCCTTTGATAAATAAAAGAAGATATGGTAAGTAGTGAGTGTCATCCCTATATATTTAGATTGTGTTAGTGGGCACTTATATGTTTTTATATTGTTTCTATAGTACATATATTTGGCACGGATATGGTTATAGTATGGCCTTGGCAATTTGTTGTTTCCATAGTTTTTAGTTTCCACAGTATTGGTGTAGCCTCTGTAAATGAGTTTTATTAAGTGGTATCATATTATTATAATAGATGTGCTATATAATAATTTATATTTAGCTTAAATTGATGAAGTTAATGTTTTATTATTAGAATCCATAAGAGAAGAATAAAGCCATAATTAGAGCACACACTCCTCTACAATAAGGAAAGGAGGAGGTTGACCGTAAGAATTTTTATTCCTTTTGGTTACAAAATTCTGGAGTTTGGTGTAACCTATCTAAATGAGTTTTATTAAGGGGTATCATATTATTATAATAGATGTATTATATGATAATTTACATTTAAATTAAGTTGACAGTAATGTTTTGACTATTAGAATCCATAAGAGAAGGATAGATTCATAATCAGAGCACCCACTCCTTTACAATAAGGAAAGGAGGAGGTTGACCATAAGAATCTTAATTCCTTTTGGTTATAAAGTTCTTGAGTTTTCCTTATTTTTTGGTGAAGATAACCAGCCAACTATTGAGCATATTGCCTAAATTCACTATTCAGAATGCTGAATGGCTAATTACAAAAATTTCAACCATTTCCAACTTAAAATGTTTCCAAATTCTTTAATAGGTGTGACTTTTTCTTGACATGCTTTATTTTCCAGAAATTATTTCCTTTCATGGCAAGAAATGGGAAGACTATTTTTTACTCAGTATTTGGATTGAACATGAAGTCAATAATGCTAAATTATCTGTAATTACTAAAAAAAGTGGCAAGACTATGGAAATGTTTATTGCTTGGTTTAGGAGAATGAGGAGTCAATGCCGAATTGCACTCCCAAAAAACGAGTATGAAAAGTTAGCTTAAAGGTGCCTTGATATTGAACTTCAAAAAAATTTTCAAAGTGTAGAATTTTATGAGTTGGTTGCAAAAGTGTTTGACTATAAAGATCTTTCTAGGGAAGAAGGAAGAAAAAAGAGTTCAATTATTACTTATTTTATGGAAACAAGTCTATACGATTTAGTGGTGGTTAAGGTTAATATTCTTAGTACTTGTCTTTACCTTGCTCTACAATGGAAATCACTTGAAATCAAGAGGAAATTGCAAGCACCAACCACTTAGAAGCAATATAATTTTGATATTTCGAAACCATAGGAAATTTCTATTTTCTTGTTATAGGAGAAATATCTTACTTTACCACCAAAACATAGGATTCCCACAAAGTGAAGAGATTTAGGGGAAAGATTATATTGAGTACCACAACACATGGACTCATCCTATAAACTCATACTAGTATTCAAGAATGTTATTTGACATCAGATCAACAAGGGATTCTACTATTTGCTAAAGTTGATAAGACTATGTTAATATATGAAGATTTATTTCCACCAGTTGAAATTGTTAATGCAACTTGATTTGATTTACGAATTTTGCTAGATGTTAAGAGGAAATTAAAGATTGTAGAGGATTTTTTGGTGAAAACTTCAACTTTAGGCAGTAGTGTTTTCATTTATAACTATAGTTTGAATGTTAATGATAAGAATGAGAATTTGTGGATTCCTAGAATCCAGTAGAAAGTAAAATTGCAGTACATAATCTCAAAACATAATTCATCTAAATCTTTAAGCAAATATTTGATGCTCAAATTCCTAGCTTTCAACATTGATAACCTCAAATTGTATTACTACCACAGGTACCACCATCTTATTAATGACATTATGTAAGGCATTATAAGAATCCAATGTCATTAACTAGAACTCAAATGAGAATATTTCATGGGTAGAAAGCTTTTACCAAGTCCAGAAGAAATAAAGCATCATATTTTAAGAAGCTCATCTTAAGGAAGTTGTCTTCAGTAAGATTCATTTCTTTTGAGGAAAGTACTTCAAAGTCAAAGAATATGAAAGAACGTGTAAAAGTTACTGATCAAAGTTGATCATAAAAAAGGAAAAGAACAAACTTAGATTCTATAAGAAATCCTCCTGATCAAAGAGCCAAGATAAAAGTCCCTGTGAATTCTTCATAGTAGTAGAAATTCCTATCCAATTGCCATGTTTCATTTCTTCTGTGAAACTTCCTACTTCTTTTAGAAAAAAACCTATAGGAATAAAGTAGAGCCCATAAATGAGAAAAGAGAATGCAAAGTATCTGTGATGGTTATAGATCTAAGGATTCTAAAGAAGATTGTTTTAGAGAAACTGGCCAATAACATGGATCAAGATAGAAGGCCTTTATATATTAATAGTAGGCTAACTTAAATAAGTTTGGTTAATAATGGATCAAATGTAAATATTAAGTCAACTAAAATGATATAATTTTTATGTAAAGATGATGTAAATTAGATCCTAATAGTGCTATTGCCAAATTTGGTTGGGAGACCACTAAGGCACGAGGAATTCTTCCTACAATTGTTAAAGTTAAAGGAAGACTTCATTAGCAAATTTCCTTGTTATGGACACATATGCAAGTTATCAAGTTTCATTAGGGAAAAATTGGATCCATTCTAATTACAATATTCCTTTTACTCTTCAATTGCATTTGTTTTTTTGAAAAGCAATAAGGTGGAAATTATTTAGGTCGAATCTCAGCCTTTTCATTCTAAAGTGGATATAGTAGAGGAAAAGTTACATGATTATAAATTAACACTAGTTCAAATTAGAAAATTATCTTATGAAGAATGTTTAAAAAATAAGGGTGAAGAAAAGTTAAGGTCTGAGACAAAAATGTTAGTGAAGAAAATTGTTATTGTGTTTGTTAATAGGCCAATGAAAGTTTTAATTATAGAGGAACCTAATGAATAGACTTTCATAGAAAGAAGCTAGCTACAACCACATAAATTAAGTTTCAGATGTAGCAAATCACGGTGAATTCTAATGATTTAGACGGTGTGACAATGTCGAGTTGGGTTTTAAGGAGGAAGAATTCTCAATACAAGTTGAAGGTCAATTAGAAGATTTGGCATTTGCCGCTGTAAATATTGATGACTTTGGAAGTCAGATTAAGAACCATTCAAAGAAATAAATTTTAATAGTTTAAGAGAATCTCAGAGTGTGTTTGTTACTAAAAATCTTGATATAAAAATAAGAATGGAATTTCAAGATTAATTTTCCTAGAATTATAATAAAATATCAAGATTAAGAAAAAAGTTGGTTGAGCCTAACCTTCTTATAAAGACTGAGTTTTGTTTGTCCTAACTATCAGCCTCTTATACATTAGTCCAAAGAAGTCGAGTTAAAAATCAAACAAGAGATTGAGAAGTTATGTAAGGCTGGTATTATTAGATTGGCCATATATACTAAATGTTTAGCAAACATTTTGTAATGAAGAAAATGGAAAGAGTTTATGTTGCCTTCAAGTATTTGAATGCTATCAGTCACAAAGATGTGTATATAATGTCAATTGTCGATTCTTTAGTTGATTTAATGAGTAAACATGCCTTGTTTTCTTTTATGGATTGCATTTCTGGTTACAATCAAATTTGTATAGCTGACGATGATATCCCTAAAGCAACATATAATGTTCTGGATTAGTATAAACATTTGAATGTATTTTGATGTCTTTTGGGTAAAAAAATTCTAGGGCCAACTATTAGATGGCTATGAATGTTATCTTTCACGATCTATTAAGTTGCATTTTAGAAGTTTATATAGACGATATTGTTGCTATATTTAAGAAGAGTATGGACTATATCTATAATTTAAGGGAATCTTTTCAAAGGACGAGAACGTATAAATTGAAGATAAATACTTTAAAGTGTGCTTTTAGATTTAAAGGAATCTTTTCAAAGGATGAGAACATATAAGTTGAAGTTAAATACTTTAAATTGTGCTTTTAGAGTAAAAGTATGAAATTTTTTTAGCTCTTTTGGTCCTTCAGAAAGGGATTGAATTAGACAAAAATAAGGTAAAGAAGATTCTAGAAGCAACCACCTCAAAATAAGAAAAAACTTTAAAGGTTTTTAGGCTAATTAAATTATATCAAAATCTTTATTGCTAATTTGAGCAGTAAAATGAAATAATTATCAGATCTATTGAAGTTGAAAAAAATTCTAAGGAATTTCATTGGGAAGAAAGACATTAAACAGTATGTGATAAGATCAAAGTATATTTAGCTAGGCCTCCAATTTTAATGTTACCTTGGAAGGGAATACCTTTAAAGTTATATATTTCTACTGTAAAGGAATATATTAGGTGGTTACTAGCCAAAATAATGACGCATGTCATAGGTAGAATATCTATTATTTAAATAGAATTTTGATGCTAATAGAAAGAAGGTGTATCCCTATTTTGAAATTATGTCTAGTGCTACATTTTTCCTACTTAAAATTAAGACATTATTTACTTTAAAATCAAGTTAATGAGGTTTTGTAAATCGGTTTGATGAAATATATTCTGAACAAACTAGTTATTTTGGTGAACATGAGAAAGTGGTTCATGACAATTATAGATTTTAACCTAGTTTATTATTCCCAAAAATTAGTAAAGGGTCAAGCGTTGGCTAACTTCTTAGCAAACACTTAATGATAAGAATCAAAAGGCTGGGGAGTAATTAGTTACTTAAAATTAATGACATAAGTGGATACATGATTATATGTTAAAATTGATTTGTTAAAATTAGATGCATAATATGATTAACTATTTGTAATATAAATTTTAACTTTTTAAACGCTAAGAAACCTACTTCGTTAAATGGACATGCTTTGATTTGAATTGAGTGATTTAGTGAGAATTTGAGCCTCCGTGTAATATTTTTTCTTTTGATGGTTAATATCTTCTTTGGTTTTGAATTTTTACATCTAGAAATTTCATTTTGTTAGAATAAGGACACTTAGGGCTTTAATGGTTTATGGCATATGCTAAATGTTAGTGAACACCTATAAAAGTATAATTGTTTTTTTAATTAGTAGACTTCAAGTTAGTTGTTAGGGTTTACTTATTATTAATTGCTTAAGAACAAACAATAAATTAAGTGTAGGAGAATTAATTCTATATTTTATATGTTATTAGGTTTAAATAGGTTATGATTTGACATATTTGTAGCATGTTTTACATGGATTATATGATATTTTCCTATGTATGATTAATTATCTATAAGTGATGACAATGAGAAGAAATCTTATAATTTAGTGGAAATTTTTCTATAGATGTCCAATCAAGGAGATTTTGGAAGTAACTAAAATCGAAATATTTTTATAGAAGACATTAGTGTTTGATTTAAGAAAACTAAGGAAACCATCGTCTGCATCTCAGGAATTTTAAGGGGCTGAATTACAAAGAAACCAATAATAGTGTTCTATATGTCACTAGTGTAATTTGTCATTCTTTAATGCAAGAAGTTACAAAACAAAACCGAAACCAATTATAACTTGGTGTTAGACGCTAGTTACACAATGAATTGAGGTAATAAAAGTTCTAGAAACAAAATTGACAATGATATTGATGTTACTCTAACACTAGTTCTTGTGCATAATTTTTAAAGATATAAAAAAATCAAAAGATCAAGCAATTTATGACTATATTTTGTATCCCTAACTATAAATACAATTATTAGGTTTAACCTAATGAATTTTTATAGGGTGTTTGATAGCTACCTTACTTAGGTTTTATAATTTTATTCTTTCTTAGTATTAAGGGAGAATTGGGAGAAAGATTAGATGAGATAGTAATAACTTCTCTAACTCTTTTCTTCGTTCCTTCTATTATATTATGATTAATTTGTTTTGGTTTTGTTTTTTATTGAGTTTAGTGGCTAAAAGCCCTAGTTATGACTAGTGATATAGCTTGGGATGGATCTTTTGATTATTATTGCATGATTTGATTATTTGGTTAGTTAAATTTATTCTTTTATTCTTTAATCATTGGATTTTAAACTAAGCACCATAGACTCAATCTTAGGGATCTTATGAAGAACAAAGAGATGAAGTAGGATCTATGCATTAAAAGAATAAATGCCTTAGATATAAAGAAATAAATATCCTAAACTACTATAGTTACGAAGAGATTAACTTGGATTAATGAGTTTGATTAGGTCAAATTACACATTTAGAGGTGGTATTTACCAAAGTGAATGATATTTGTAAATTGAATGATGTTTTAGTAGGAATTTTAGAATGTTTTTAGTGCTTAATTAATTGATTGTGTAACATTCCAGATTACCCACTCACAGATATTGTCTGCTTTACCCATCTTAGTACTACTCTCACCCAAGCACATTTAACCCCGAAATTCTGATGGGATCCGGTGCATTAGGCCATGAAAAATGCGTCTGTAAGGGAGAGGTATTCGTACCCTTTTAAGGTGTACTTCATTCCCCTTTCCAACCGATGTGGGATCTCATACTCTCCACCCCCTTAGAGCCTAGCCCTCTTTTTAGGGTCCAGCCTAGCTGGCACAACGGTTCGGGTATCGGCTCTGATACCACCTTTAACAGCCCAGATCATTCGCTCACAAATATTGTCCGCTTTGGACCTTGGCCCAGCCAAGCCCTCACAGTTTTGCTTTGCCCAAGACCTTCCTAGGAGGTCACCCATCCTAGTACTACTCTCACCCAAGTACATTTAACCTCGGAGTTTTGATGGGATCCGGTGCATTAGGCCATGGAAAATGCGTCTGTAAAGGAAAGGTATCCATACCTTTATAAGACGTACTTCGTTCCCCTCTCCAACCAATATAGGATCTCACAGATTGTATATTTAGGTTTAGAATTATGTTAGTTTGTTAGATATTTATGTTTTGAATGTTATAGGTGTTAGAGCATTAGATATTTATGTTTTGAATGTTATAGGTGTTAGAGCATGTTATTGAGCTTTAATTTTGCCTTAATGTATTTGTTAGTGTTTGAGATTAGATATCAAAGAACAGAAGCAATTCAAGTGAAGCTCGAATAAAGACCCAGGGCCACAATCGTGACAGAACCTTTTTGGATCTGCCACAATCGTGGCCTAGTTTGCCATGATCTTGATAGAGACCTTATCGTCAGGCCACGTATGTGGCCTATGCAGCAATAGACGCAGACCATTTAAAGGGTAAAAGCCATTTTTTACTCTAATTAGAAAAGACTACAAAAGAGAGGGGGAGAACCTAATTTCCATATGCCTCCATTTTCTATATTGGGAGAGATCTAAGGAAGGAGAAGAGAGGGAGAGAAAAGGAGAAAGGAAGAGGGAAGAAGAAGGATTATTGTTGTTGCTGTCTTTCAGATCCATCCTAACCCTTCCAAGTGACATTTTCATTTTATCTTTGTTGTTCCTTCTTTTGAACTTATAAGATGGATCTGATAGTTATGGATTTGGGATGATGATGTTGTAAATTCCTTTAGGGATTTCTTCTTGAATCAATGTTAATATGATTTCTTTAGATGTTAATACATTGGGTATTGTGATTATTTGTTGTATTTGAATGCTTTGGTAACAATTTGAGAGATTGAACCGATAGTAAAATGATTGGATTGGGTAATGAGAGTTAAATAATCTAATAGATCATGCAAATAATCAAATTGATAATTTATACGAAGAGAGATCTCATGTGAGGACTCGATAGTCTACTAGAGGGCTTAAGATTTAATTAGATGTGTGGGCTTTTTATTGATTGAGGGATTGTAAATTCCATATCAATTAAGGGTTATGATTTAGGGTTTAATGATTATAACTTAAGAAAAAGCAATCCACCTTTCGAAAGTCTAGGACTAGTACTGTATTAACTCAAAAGCAATCATGTTACTATTTGATGATAGGATAAATCGCCCTTCTTATAATCAACTAATCTGCCTTGTGTGATTTTTAATTGTTCATTAATGGTACTAAATTTTGATTTCTTGGTGTTAATTTTACAATTTCATTTCCAACCATTCCACATTCACTTTTTATTTTCTATTTAGCTTTTCTTTTCATTTTAGTTATCCTTTAGGCCTTAGATAACTTAGAATTCAATTAGTTCACCATCTCCTCGGTGGATCGACACCTCTGTATTACACTTACGACTCGTGAACTTATGGTGTTTTGAGGGATAAGAAATTGTAAAACATGCCCACTCAATCAAGTTTTTGGCATCACTGCACGAGTTATTTAAATTACTTCAATTCATTTCATCTAAAGAGTTTTTACCACTTTTGTGTTGATGCATTTGTATGAATACAAGAGTTACCAGAAATTTGAGTTAGATCATCAAAACATTAGAGCATGACATCACCTATTTAGAATGAACAATCCGAAGAGATAGAGATGAAGAGGAAGAAAATATCAAAGAAACCATGGCAGGGCAATTTCATCAAGAGTTTTAGCAAGGAGGAGACCAAAGGAACCAACAGTAGACCGTCATGGATTTCCTGAGATTGGGATTTAATGCGATTAATTAAGTAACTTCATTTGTAATAAAATCATCTTTATTAAACATGTTGCAAATTAATGTTCAATACTATAGGCTGAGTAGTGAGGATCCTAATGCTCATATAGTCAATTTCTTAGAAATATGTGATACTTTCCAACATCATTGGATGTCGGAAGAGATCGTTAAGATTTGGCTCTTCCCTTTCATACTAAAGAATAGAGATAAGGTATGGCATCAATTACTAAGTCCTGTAAATGTTATAACTTGGAAACAAATATCGCGAGCGTTCTTGGATAAGCACTTCCCACTCACAAATACTATAGAGATAATCAAGAAAATCACAAACTTTCAAAAAAGTGATGGGGAGCCACTTTATGAGGCTTGGGAAAGGCATGAAGAATTACAAAGGAGGTGCTCTCATCCCAACCTACCTACGGAGTTCCTTTTGCAAACTTTCTATAATAGAGTGAACCCACCTGCCTAAGGCACCATTGATGTAGCTTGATGCAAGAGGATGGATGAAGCGGAAGAGTTGTTGGAGGAAATGGTTAGTAGGGATGTCAATGGGTCGGGTCGAACCATAGTTGGATGGCCAGTAGGCTAGAGAAGGCTGTACCAATATGACAGGCCACAGACGGGCTGGGCAAGGCTAACCCATCTTTACCTTTTTAAAAAATTTAAAAACAACATTTTTTTGTTATTCACGTCCCCTGTTGGCCTGACCTCAATCTGCGGTTGAGTTGGGCTGAACTATTTTGGCCTATGGCCTATTCAGCTTGAGCAAAAGTTGGGCTAAGCCAGATCAAAATTGATATCCTTAATGGCTAGTAACAATTTTCTTTAAACATTGGATGAGAGTAGACAACATAGGACCCTCTACAAGCAAAAAGGAACCTTAGATATTAACCTAATTATGAAAATGTAAGCTAAGAATGATAAGTTGACCTGATATTTAAATAATATGAAAACCTCTTCTTCAACTCCTGTGAAAGCCATTCAAAAAAATGTGACCTGTGTGGGCAAGATAACCAAGACACCATTGATTGCTTTTTGATAAAAGACCATGAATCAAAGCAAGTTAACTATATGGGAGCATAATTTGGCCGAGGAGGGGGGGAATAACAACCCTGGGTGGAAGAATCATCTAAAATTCTCCTAGTTAAACAATGTAAGAGAACAATTGTGATATCCTATTTTCCGGTATATAATTAAGATTTAACCCTAGATTAAGTATTGCATATACATGTATAACATTAGCATTTATACAAGAATTTATATTTGAACACATTAGAAAGATATCATATGCAGTTAAATGAATTATTCTGAGGTATGAAAGAAGTTAAGTGAACATGATGTGAATTGTAATTTGGTATGTCTTAAATTTTTGTATGTTGGGACTTCAATTAGAAAATTGCGATTAAATATTATTGATTGGGAGATTGATGAATCAAATGTACACTTGGTCTAAAAAGAAAATTCCAAGTGGTAAGAAAAATTGATATATGAAAAATTAGCGTGATTAAAAATTGAGTGATATTTGGCATAGTTAAATGAGTGACAAATGGACAAGTAATTAATTGACAAATGGATCAATTATTGTGTGACAAGTGGACCAATAATTAGGAGACATATGGCCTGATTAATTGGCAACTTATGGCAACTGAAAGTGTGCATAAATGGCGACATATTAGGATGATACATGGCATATATGCCTTAAGACAAATTCCTTGACCAAATTAAGGCACCTAGCACCTAGCGAATAAAGTTATAGTAAGGATAGTTCTGCAGTCTTCTCCTTTGTTCTTCATGTTCTCCACCAAAATTGCGTCCATCTTCTCTTTGACTTATGGTTAAACCCTACCTTAAATTACGACATAAAAGTTAGAATTTAATTCCTGAAAAAATAGTCAAGAAATTAGTTCAAATTGGTCTTCCTATTGCTGTCCAAAATCAACTTATTTTCACCTTAAGTCTATATGAATTTTGCCTGCTTGGAGGGCAAGTATAATCTGAATTTTTGATCTAAATTGTTAGCTTAATAAGTAAGTGGCAATCTGATCTTCATGACATGCTTAATAGTATGTGAATCATGCTTGAATTGGAATGAAATGAATGTAATAGTTTCTGATTTAATTTTTGATGCATGAAAGACGATGAATTGTGAGCTATCAATTGAATAAAATTTTTGAACTAGAATTGGAGATCTTATTGATGAGGAATTTGAGTATGATTCAGGCCTATTAGAGGTATAATGGATGAACTATAAAGAGGCTATTTTAACTTTGGTATAAAGTGTAAAAACATCTGGAAAAGTGAAAGAAGAATGTTAGAGTTATGTAAATATAGTGCCCTGGAAAGCAAGTGTATTTACTTATAACTTAATTTTCTTCCAGTTACTTTT
>JANSVA010000008.1:38937643-38952700 GCA_025504915.1 Erythroxylum reticulatum | reverse complement strand
CACAAGATTTGACAAATGCAAATGCATCCCTAAATAAGGTGGGACAATAGAAACCACACTCTAAAACTTTATGAGTTGTCCTAGATGCACCATAATGTACCCCAGCCTCTCTAGAATGAAAATTATGTAACACAGAGGACATTTCCTCTTTAGGAATGCAATGCCTAACAATACCATCCATACAAATCTTGTAAAGCAAAGGATCATCCCAAAGATAGTATCTTACCTTAGATAAAAGATTTTTGAGCATAGGAAAAATCAGGGGGATAGATATTACTAGCAAGGTAGTTTAGATAGTCTGCAAACCACAGAGTGACCGTCATAACCATCAGATGCTTGTTAGGAAAAGTCTCCTGAATGTCCTTCTTTGTTGCACTCTTTATGGTAGCTTCATCTAACCTTGATAAGTGATCACTTACAAAATTCTTGACTCCCTTTTTATCCCTTAGCTCAATGTCAAACTCCTGCAAAAGTAACACCCAACGAATTAGTCTTGGTTTAGCATCGAGTTTTATCATCAAGTATTTCAAGGCTACATGGTCAGTATACACAATCACTTTAGACAAAACCAAGTATGAGTAAAACTTGTCAAAAGCAAGCACAACCGCCAACATCTCTTTTTCTGTGGTGGTGTAATGGCGTTGTACGCTGTTTAGTGTCCTACTTAGATTAAAAAAATGGGATGAAAGGTCTTACCTCATTGTTGGCCTAAAGCAGCACCCACTGTATAATCACTTGCATCACAAATTAATTCAAAAGGAAGAGACTAGTCAGGAGATATAAGAATAGGTGCAGTCACAAGCATATCCTTTAACAATTGAAAAGATGTCAAACACTTATCGTCAAAAGTAAACACAACATCTTTTCCAAGCAATTCAGTCAAAGGTCTAGCAATCTTAGAAAATTCCTTAATGAGCCTACAGTAAAAACTAGTATGGCCTAAGAAACTTCTAATGGATCTAACATTGTTTGGTGGTGGAAGTTTCATAATGACATCAATTTTTGCTAAGTCTACTTCTATACCCTTGCTAGAAATTTTGTGACCTAAAATAATGCACTCCTATACCATGAAATGACATTTTTCTCAATTTAGCACTAAATGGGTCTCTTCACACTTAATCAGGACTTTCTCCAAGTTATCCAAGAATGTGTCAAATGAAGTACCAATCACAGATAAGTCATCCATGAAAATTTCAATGCAAGATTCAAATATATCAAAAAAATAGCCATTATGCACCTTTGAAATGTAGTTGGAGCATTGCATAACCCAAATGGCATGCATCTATAGACAAAAGTACCATAAGGACATATAAAAGTTGTTTTCTCCTGATCTTTCGAGGCTACCAAAATTTGTAAATATCCATTATATCCATCTTAGGCACAATAAAAGTCATGTCCAACTAATTTCTCAATCATCTGATCAATGAAAGGTAAAGGAAAATGATCTTTTTTGGTGGCATCATTCAACTTCCTATAACCTATATACATTCTCCACCCAGTTACCTTATTAGTGGCTATTAATTCATTTTTCTTATTTTCAACCACAGTGGTGCCTCCTTTCTTTGGCACCATATGCACAGGACTAACCCAACCAGAATCAGAAATGGGGTAGATAATACCACCTAAAAGCTTTACTACCTCATCATTCACTACCTCCTTCATATGTGGGCTAAGTCTACTCAGGGGCTGCACTATCACTTTGCTTCCATCCTCTATAAAAATGTGATGTGTGCAAAAGGAAAGGCTTATATCCTTGATATCTGTAATGGACCACCCAATGACGTTCTTATGGTCTTGCAGTACCCTCAGCAGCTATTCCTCCATAGAACCTGACAAACAAGAAGAAATGATAACTGGTAAGTGCTTAAGTGGGTTAAGATAAACATACTTCAAATGACTCAGAAGAGGTTTAAGGTCACGAGAGGGGGGATCTTCAATTGAAGGCTTCAGAAATAGCTTGACTGAACGTTAGAGAGACTCGTATGCTCTATAATGTGTCCAATATGCATGCTCTAACTTAACTCTAATATCCTCCAACTCTTCTTACAATTCTTCCCCTAACACTTTGATCATTCCTTGCACTCCCCCTTTTAACAAATCTGCATAAACAATAGAAGAATCATTATCATCAGAAGAATAAATATCAATAAAATGGCAAGAGTCAAGAGTAGAAGGATACTTCATAGCATTGAACACATCAAACACTAGTTTTTCATCTTCAAGTCTCAAGATGAGCTTTCCATGTTGCTCATCGATGATGGTCCGTGTAGTGGCCATGAAAGGTCTCCTAAGAATGATGGGGATACCTATATCTTCCTTCATGTTAAGGACTAAGAAATCTACCGAGAAGGTGAACTTTTTGACCTTGACCAATACATCCTCAATGATTCCCCTTGGATAAGTGATGGACCCATCTGCCAGTTGAAGCGAAATAGTAGTGGGTTTGGTCTTTGCCAATCCTAACTTCTTGAAAACAGAAAGAGGCATTAAGTTAATGCTCGCACCCAAATCCATTAAAGCCCTGTCTATATGTAAATCACCAATAACATAAGGAATAGTAAAACTCCATGAATCCTTAAACTTCGGTGGTAGCTTTCTCGACAATATAGCCAAACACTCCTCATTCATCTTCACCATGGCATACTCCTCAAGCCTCCTCTTATTAGACAAAATTTCTTTCAAAAACTTAGCATAAGAAGGCATCTGCACTGTGGCCTCAACAAAGGGAACGTTCACATGCAACTCATTTTAAATTTCTTGAGAAAAAGACCAAGCTGCTTATTTAATTGTGTACCTTTCAGCCTTTGAGGATAAGGAATCCGAGGTCTTACTAGATGTGTGATGAAGTTAGAAAATAACCGTGCATGATCCTCCTTTTCAGCTGGTGCTTCCTTGGCCTCCTTATTACTTTCCTGACTCTCTTCTTCTTCACTCTTTTCCACTTCTTTATCCTTTTGCTTCTCCTTAACTTCCTCAAGTCGTCTGCCACTCCTCAATAAGATTGCATTTTCATGTTCTCTAGGGTTAGTCTCAACAGTGCTAAGCAATGAACCCGAAGGTCTTTCCTTCAATAAACTTGCAATCTAGCTCATCTGATTCTCCAAATTTCTGATAGAAGATTCTTGATTCTGCATCCTAACCTCAGTGGTGGAGATGTACTTCGAGAGTAACTCTTTGAGATTAGATTTCTCTGGTGGTGTAGGATTAGGAGCCTTGAAACCTAGAGGTGGCTATCTCTGAACATTGGATGACTGTGGATATGTCACCTAATCATTCCTCCAAGAGACATTTGTATGATTCCTCCACCCTGGGTTGTAGGTATTAGAATATAAGTCCCCTCTCTATTTTTTATAATTGCCTATATAATGGGCCTTTTTTGTCTCTTGAGCAAAAGGATTCCTAACTTGACACTCAAAAGATGCATGGGAATCTCCACCACAATGCTTGCATAAAACACAACTCCTTGATGTAAAGCTAGCTCCTCCTCTCACATTGTGCATCAGATTATCCAACTTCTTCGTCAAAACATCCATATGAGCAGATAAAGCCACTGAATTTTCTACTACATGAGCTTTTTTAGGTTGTTTGGGATGCCTTTCTGTATGATACAAAAAGTTATTAGTGGCCATCTCATCAATCAACCTATAGGCCTGATCTGGCGTCTTTCTTATTAAACTACCTCCTGTTACAGCATTTATGGTACTCCTGGTCGATGGGGTCATTCCTGTATAAAAAGTATTGACCTTTTGCCATATGGAGAACCTATGACTAGGACATTGTGTCATCATATCTCGAAATCACTCCCACGCTTCATATAGACTTTCATTTTCATATTAGGTGAAGGAAGTGATCTCATTCTTGATCTTTGCAACCTTGGCAGGAGGGAAAAATTTAGCTAGAAATAATCTCATCATCTCATTCCATATAGTAATCGATCCTGACTGCAAACTAGCCAACCATACTTTGGCCTTATCCCTTAAAGAAATTGGGAAAAACCTTAATCTCACCGCATAATCCGACACTCCATTCTACTTAAACAAATCATAGATATCTAGAAAAGTCTCCAAATTGGTGTTCAGATCCTCCAAAGGCAATCCTCCAAATTGAGATGCTCTCACCATGAATGTAATGCTGTGAGGAATCTCAAAACTTGCAGTTATGATCGTCAGTCTTATAATGGGAGGTATGGGTCTATTGTTCTGCCCCATAGTCAAATCCATCATATTCAACTCCCTTCTCTCTTCAATATGTGGCATCAACCCCTCCTCGTGCTATTCCATCTCTAAAAACTGCTCTTCTCTAATCCTTTCTTCTGTGTTACTACTCCGAGCCAATCTATTTTCCTTACGCAACTTGCAAGTAATTTTTTCAATCTTAATATCTAGTAGCAAATTCTCAAGCTTTTGACCACAAATGAGCATAAACAAAATGGAACAAATAAAAAACAAATAATAATAGAGCTATAAAGGGAAAATAAAACACATCTAAATCAAACCAATCAACCAAACAACTAAAATATGCAAATAAACAACAAAACAAGAGTTAAATTTGAGACAATTAATATCGTCTAATCTAAAGACTCATAATAAGGAAATTCCTCGACAATGACACCAAAAACTTATTGCGGTCTAAATATATATATATATATATATACTGAATTCTATCTAGACCAAGTAGAGGCAAAGGCACCCTGTCAACAAGTAATATAAAATGGTAAGAACTAGATATCATACCCAAGGGAATTCCAACACCCAAGATAATTAAATTAAACGATGAAAAATTACTTGGATGATCAAGAATTGATTGGTTTGAAAATAAAATAAAATAAAGTAAGCAAATCAAGGAAATATGAAAAATACAAGGTAGAAATTAAAAAATGACTATATTTAATCAAATGACAGAAATCGGATAAGGTATCGGACTTCAACTGGATTGGACACTAAAAATTGTAACGGTGGATTGATCTAGGAATTACTTCACTTAAGCAAGCCGAACCTAATGTTCATGGGGATTCCTTTCTCTTTTAAATTCCAATCACCCATTTGGTTCATAGATAATTCGGAATAAAATGCGTTCAATACAAGAAGCCTAAAACTAAGTTCGTTAATCCTAGGTATCCTTACACAAGATCCTAAGGTTTGTCTACACTTTAGTCTTAAGTATGTCGCTTGATTAATTTTTCAACAAATTAAATCCCATTGGTTATGACATTCAATCGTCTAAGGCCTTAATCTAGGTGATCAAGCCAAATTAGGACTAAATATGCATTTAATCAAGCAAAAATTAATACCACAAAAATTATCCTAATCCAATATCAATCTTAACCTTAACCGAAAAAACTTACACATATTCATTAATGTAACATAAATCATGGTCATAATATATGGTTGCATTGATTAAATCCACACAATTAAAATAAATGAGAAATAAAAATAAATTAAATCTCAATAACAGTTGGGATTGAAAAGCCTTGGCCAAGTCACTTTCTTCTTTGGTCGCTTGCGTTAACAGAGGCTATTTATATTAAAGGAGGGTTGCATTGCTATGTTTTTGATGAGGGCTGACGTCACAAATAATTAGTCGCATCCTCTCCTATTCATGCATGTCCCTTCTCCACCGCTAGCTCCTACTTTTGTTTCACTGTAACATTACTCACCTCTTGTTCACATTTTTTTCTTTCTTTTTCACTCCACCGCTGCCAACTTCTTCAACATCCTACCGCCACCAGCTGCTGCGGTTCTCTTTTTTTTTAATGCCACCAGCTGTCTTGTTGTTCTTTTGCCACCAATTGCAACGTTATTCCCTAGCCACCAGCTGCATTGTTCTGTGAGTGGAGAGTCTTTGTTAAGTGGTGGTGTAATGTGAGTGCTGGAGGAGCTGTTTTTGTTGCTCTCTATGCTCTAGCTACTCATGCATAGTCCTCCTTCATCGTTCTCCTTCCACGTTTTTTATCTCCACTGGCTGTCTTCATCATTTTTACTCCACCAGCTGCTTCAACGTTGCTTTTCTCCAACTGCTTCCACTTTGCTTTTCTATAACTGCTTTGTCATTTCCCTCTTGAATTCCCTCAGCTCACACATAACCACCTTTCTTCACTGCACCAGCTGCTCTTTTCTTCGTGTTACTAGGAGAGTTTTGGCCACCTTTCACGCACATGTTAATGGCTTCGTTCTCTTATTTTCACACCTTACACTGTCACTATTCATTGATGGGACAATTAAATGTGAAGGTTTTTGATCCATTTTCACTGTTCATGCCCAACTGTCCTTACGCAACACTCACTTCTTGTTTTTTCGTTTCTTCTCTTTATGTTGCCACCCTTTTTCTCTCCTTGTTGTTGTGACAAATAAAGCTCTTGGTCCACCTTATTCATGCATGCTACTCTCTTCACCTTTACTCATGCAACTCATGCTCTTTTTCGCGTGATGCATGCTTTCCACAAACCATTCATGCTGCTATCATTTCCTTCATATGATATTGCCATATTGTTGCTTCTCTTCTCTTATTGTTTTACATTGTTGTTTTGTCCTGACCATCTTGTCCATTAAATCATATGCACTCGTTAACGTTTTCTAGAGCTTTTCTTGCTTGATGCTTTTGAACCTTCCAAATTCAATATGCACCTAAAATTAAAACGAATAACTTTTAATTAGTGCAATTTAAATATTAAATGGACAAAATTCTAGCAAATTATATATCTAAAGTCAATATAAAATGTCCATTAACAATCACCACCCTATGAGCAACCTCTAAGAGGCAACGAGGAATGAAGTCAAAGTACAAGATCAATATCTAAGATATCTTTAAGCACCTTAAGTCTAAAGATATTTGCACCATTGCTATGATGAGACTATCACTGACATTAAAATAGATTGTCTCATGATAGGATTATCCATATGATTGTCTCATGATAGGTCATCCAATGTACTCAAGTCCCTTAGCAAGCATTCACATGTTAATTCTAAGCAACTCATGCTTACAACATATTAGATACATTGCTTGATCTAATCAAGGAGTATAACATGTGCTAGCCTGCCAGGATTAATATTGTCCCATCTCATTAATCCTATAACTAGGGATAATTTAGACACTAAAATAATTACACATGATAGGAATCTCATTATCATGATCTCATCATGATTTCCTTTATGCTATGTAATGTATCAAAGACTTCATTAATTTGATTTAAGATCATTATCAATTCATAAAAAACATGAACATCAAATTAACGAAAATGCATTTTTATTAATCATAAAGATTTATAAATGATAAGTATAAATTGCATCATATTTTAGGGCATAGTTTGATATGTGTTTAGCTGTAATTCAATCATTTAGTATGAGATTAGGTTAGAATTGTGTTATTTTGTTAATTATTTATTTTTTAAGTGTTTTATGGATTAGTACAAGTCTTTGAGCTTAAGTATTATATTTTTGGGATATTTTGATGTGTTCACTAGTATTGCAAGGTCAACATTGAAGAACAGAGGAGTTTCGAAGACATTCGAGACAGAAGCATAAGATTTGGCCAAGATCATGGCCTATATGCCATGATCATGATAGAAGTGTAGGAAATGGCCCATGATCGTAGCCTGTAGGGCTATGGATGTGGCTTGCATCGAGCAGATGCATAGACACTCAAGAATGTCAAATTTTGCAAGATTTTTTAGACCTTTTAGACCCCAAAAAAAGCCTAGGGTTACCTAGAACATAAGAGGATATTTATTGAACAATAAAAAGAGACAGAGAGGAGCTTTTGCATCAACCATCTTGAGAAACCCTAGAGAGAAATCATCGAGAGATAAAGGCAGAGAAGAGGGAAGAGAGAAAAGGAGAAGAAGCTGACTTAACATACTTTATGGATTAGGAGGTTTCTTGACATTGCTACCTCTCATAATCCATTTACATTGTACTTCCTATTTATTTTCAGTTTTATTATTGTATACAATTAGATTGAGCAATTGATGATAGGATCTAGAATGTTAAGGATGTCCTAAACTCACCTTCGAAATTTTATTCTTAAATTAATGAAAATTTGATTGCTTATGTGTTTATTGAATTTTTTGCGGTTTGATTCTACAATTTCATAATTTGATAATAAACTAAGGGAGTGAATCAAATGAAAATGATTAAATTGGCCTAACGAGAGTTAAGTGATTTAATAGAAATAAGAATTGAATCAGATCGAACAGAGATCTTACATAGGTTTCCAATAGTTTATTAGAGGACTTCAGAACTAATTATGGTTTTGGATAGGTTGTGAATTGAGAGATAGCAACCTCCATAATTTGATTAAGGTTTATGATTTAGGATTGATGGTTATAACTCAAGATAGAGTAATCAACCCTAGGATAGTCTAGGACCAACAATAGGATAATTCATAATTAGTTAGGTTAGCATTAAGGATACGTAAAATTCCCTTTCTTTAAATTGTTAATTTCTTTTGATTGATTATTGGGTTTGTTGCAATTGCTTAATAATTAGTATATTCATACTTGATTCTTAATTTGATTGATTGAATAAAGTTTTCGTATTAGTTTTGTGTAGTTTGAATTTCTCTTATTGTTTCTGGCCTTAGATTTTAGGATCAGTGATTGGGTGATTATTATATGTAAGTTTTAATATTAAACCCTCGATAATTTCCAAGTGCACAGTTTGTTAGCATAGTACCAAAAGTGTCGATCCCACGAGGAGGGAGTTAATCTAATCATAAAATCTGGAGTTAATCTAATCATAAAATCTACAGCTAGAAATAATAAAAGAAATCCAAGAGGCAATGAAACTAAAAATGAGAATTCAATTCAATCAACCAAATTAAGAATCAAATACGAATATACTAATTATTAAGCAATTGCAGTACACCCAATAATAAACCAAAAGAATTTACCAATTGAGAGAAAGGGAATTTTACCTATACTTAATGCTAGCATAGCTGATTATGAATTTTCGGACTGTTGTTTCTAGACTATCCTATGGTTGATTACTCTCTCTCAAGTTATAACGATTAACCCTAAATCATAAACCCTTATCAGATTATAGGAGCTGCAATATCTTAATTCACAACATATCAAAAATCTTAATTAGTTTTGAAGTTTTCTAATAAACCATCAGAAACTTATGTAAGATCTATCTTTGCACAATTTCTCAATCTAATTCAATTCTTGTTATATTAAATCACCTAAATCTTGTTAGTCCAATTTAATCATTTTTCATTCAATTCACCCTCTCATTTTGTTACTGAATTATGAAATTGCATAATCAAACCATAACAAATCCAATAAACATATAAAAAATCAATTTTCCAATAATTCAAGAATAAAATTTCAAAGGTGAGTTTAGATCATCGTCAACATTTTAGATCTTATCATCAACTATTCAATCCAATTCTATATAATGATAAAACTCAAAATAACAGGTGACGTCAATGACCTAAGTTAAGTGTATTTTACTATTTTTGTTATTTCGTTCTTTCATTAGGAATTGAATATGTTATCTTGTATTGATTGAATTGAGTATTGTGAAAAGATGATTTTAATTTGTTCATTGAATTATTTATTTACAAATCCATTGCTAGAATTTTGATATAATCTATAATTGCTATGTTGAAATTCATGTGTTGTGACTAATGATTTATAATCATTAGGGATAACATAACTTAGGCTAAATGGCGCATCGTATGTGGTTATTTCCTTGATTAATCAATTTTTCTAATTTGTAATGCTACTACCTAATTAAATTTAGAGATCGTATCCGAGGTTATTAAGTGGTTAGGATTAATTAACGATTGCATCTTGATTAAACAATGCCTAAGGGAAAACTCGGGTTAATTATTAACCCATGATTAATAATCTCTAGGAGAGGTTTAAGAACAACAAATCAATGAAATATGTTTAATTAGGGTGTAGGCCAAGATTAAGCTAAAGAACTAGGTCTCTACTAAATTCCTCACTTTTATCATTTTTTGCATGCTTTCTTTAATTTGTATCATCAGTCTAGTATCATTTTATTTTCTAAATGCATAACCCTTTTAACCTAAACACTGATTAATTTAATTTCAACAACTTTACACACTCTCTGTGGAATCGATCTAAACTCACCACTGCTATAGTTATAGTCTAGTTTTTATTTTGACTAGTGTTACGATGCATTTCCATTAAGTAAGACTTTTTTATAAGCTAATCCTTTAAGTTTCTCCACATCTTATAAGAGTCATCATTTTAAGATTGAGAAAATATCATTATCTAGTCTAAAGTATGGAAATTTAGACATCACTATGCGTTAACAGCAAAATTGCATTATAGTGCTATCTTCCACCAATTCCATAAGTTGTGGTGTCATTTTAAGGTTGAGATATACCAAAAGTTGAATGTGCAATTATCATAGTAAATTTATATCCATCAGTTTCAAAAATCATGTTTGAACTTTGCAACAACATTGTATATGAACAGGAAACATCATGTATAAACTTCCCAAGAGCAAGTGATAACTAATAAGTATGTAGAGAAAGAGGAGAAATTAAGGATGAACACACCAATGGCACTCATGCACTAGAGGAGGATAAAGTGCACTGGTGGTAAGGAGATGGAAAAAAGGGCTACAGTAATTCAAGTTTATAAAAAATTATGCAACAGTGAATATATAAAAGAGGAGCAACATATATCATTCCAGTTGGGTTCTAGGTATATCACTCAGACTTCAAGTTCTGCTAGAAGTAGAGCCTAAATTTGAGCCTAAATATTTTATAAAAACTAAAATGCAACTTGAAACCATCAATTCATGTTATGTTCATTGACTTTAGGTTAGATAGGTCAAACGAGATTGGGTTTGAGCAAAATGCAACTTCTACTTTACACTTAAATGAACACGCCTCAAACATGATCAAGTATTTAATAACATGTAATAATTATGGACTTGTTTTGGTGACTCATATTGTCAATGTTTGGTTAAGAAAAAGAAACTAAGGGAGTTATGAAGCTTCATAGGATCAATATGGTCCTATACTGTTCAAAATTTTGGGCGTTTGTAAGATAAAAAGGAGAGTAGAGACGATTAACAAAGGGAGACCCATTTGGAAGAAAAAGAGACTAGTCTAAGAAGGAAGGCCAATGGAAGAGAGGAAAGCTAAACTAGATTCAAGAACATGTTAAGAAAGAACTAACCCTGGAGAAAAGCTAGAAATCAATCAAGATTCATCAAGAACAATAAGATTGAAGAAAAAAGGAACTCATTCTTATTTATTTTGCTCTTTTTTATTATTGTGGATTTTCCTTTTAAGAGTGTGACTAATTAAGATAATGGTAGTGCGTCATAACAATGCACTAAATAACTAAACTTAAAACTATAGCTAGTGATAAGTCTAGGTCGATTCTACATAGAGTGTGTGTAAAGCTTTTTAAATAAAAAGAATTGGTGTTTAATTTATAAGGGGGTTTGGTTTGGTTTTGAATAACAAAATATAGCAAAATTAAACTTATGAAAGCAAATTAAAGAAAGAAGTGAAAAATGATAAAATTGACAAATGGGTTTTGGAATCTAGTTCTCAGTTTAATCTCGGCCTACACACGAATAAGTGACCGCGGGTCGTTTCGCTAATCAAAATAAAATAACTAGATCTACTACTATAGTAGTGGTAAGTTTACGTCGATCCCACAGAAAGTGCGTGTAAAGTTTATGAAATAAAATTAATCGGTGTTTAAGTTCAACGGGGGCTTTGGATTTTGAAAGAAGAAAATAAAATAAAACTAACTAATAAAAACAAATTAAAGAAAACATGCAAAAAATTGATAAAGGTGGGGAATTTATATGGCTGCTCCTCTTCTCTTTGCGATTCTAGGCGATTAAGGCTTATTTCCATCTGACCCATTAGGTGTTCCATCCTCTGTTGGCTTGCTTTTGTCTCTTGTCAGAATTCTTGCAATTCTTGGTGCATATTTTATTGTAATTGTTGCATATCCTGTAGAAATTATAAATTGTTAGCAGCAATATTATTAACAAGTTTTTCTAAAGATGCACCTGAATTGTATTGGCTCTTCAAATCTTGGGCACTAGACCATGTGTTTTTTGGAAATTGCCCTCCATCTTTTTGGAATTGTAAAGTATTCTCCTGCAATTGCAAAATCAACTCTACCAGAGATGGAACGGAGTTGTGATAGGAAGTTTCTGGTCTGTACGAGAATTGTTATGCATCCTGCAGACTATCATGGAAGTAATTCTGATGATTATCCCATCTATAACGAAAATTAGGTTGATCAGTCCAAACATTGTTATAAGATTGAGAATATGAGTTATAAAAGAAATTACTTTCGTCCCTATCGAATTTTTTTTACACGAAACAAAAAATGAAAAGATCACAAAATAATAGGAAAGAAATCAATCACGAACAAATATATACAAAAAACTAATTAAATCATAAACAAAAACTAAAACACCGTACTCCCTGGTAACGGCGTCAAAATTTGACCGCGTGTCGTTTTGCTAGTCAAAATAAAATAACTAGACCTACTACTATAGCAGTGGTGAGTCTAGGTCGATCCCACAGAGAGTGTATGTAAAGTTTATGAAATGAAATTAATCGATGTTTAAGTTCAACGAGGGTTTTGGATTTTGAAAGAAGAAAATAAAATAAAACTAACTAATAAAAACAAATTAAAGAGAACATGTAAAAAATGATAAAGGTGGGGAATTAGGTAGAGACTCGGTTCTCTGATTCGATCTTAACCTGCACCCTAATTAAGCATATTTTATTGATTTGTTGTTCTTTAACCTCTACTAGCAACTATTAATCGTGGATTAATAATTAACCCGATTTTTCCCTTAGGTAGTGTTTAATCAAGATACGATCATTAATTAAACCTAACCACCGAACAACCTAGGACACGATCTCTAAATTAATTAGGCAGTAGCATTACGAATTAGAAAAATCGATTAATCAAGGAAACAACCATATACGATGCGTCATTTAACCTAAGTCATGTTATCCCTAATGATTACGAATCATTAGTCGCTACATATGAATTTCAACATAACAATTACAGATTATATTGAAATTCTAGCAATGAGTTTGAAATTAACAATTCAATGAACGCATTAAAATCATCAATTCACAATACCCAACGGGTTCGTAACAAATAACTGAATGATAACGAAAACACAATTAGCCATACGCAATACACGAATCAATTAATATAGGATAACACAATCAATTCCTAATGAAAGAAAGAAACAATATAATAATAAAAAAATACTTAATCCGGGATGTTGGTGACGATTTTACCTCCAAACTAGTGTCGGGAAAGCTAGCTCTCCATCTTTTCTATGAAGCTCTAAGAATCAGCTAAGAGTGTCTCCATCATTGTTAAAAACCGATAGCTTTTGTCCACTCTCTATTTGTTTTCTCCAGCCGTCCACCTTCTCCAGCCCTCTCAATATGTTTATTATAAAGAAGAATGGTTGTTGTCCAAGGCTGTCTCCATCTTGGAAACCGAAGAGGGATGATGAAGAAGTTGTTGTCTCCCTTGCTCTCGGTTGCTCCCTTCCTAATAAAAACCCCCCTTTTGCCATCATTCACCTCTCTTCTTTATACCTTAAAATGCTAGGTTAGATGAAAGAGACAGGTGGCATTTTAAAACCAAAGAGGACCCATTCTATTGTTGTTGTACCCCATTTTTGGAGCCCAACATCGAACGTGGAATCATGCAGATCCAACGTAAAGGGAGGCTTAGAAGTTGGAAATTTCTTCAGAAGCAAAGGCTTCGTCGCGACGAACATATGCTAGAATCCCCTGGAACCCACGGGAATTTTACGCTGTAGCGAGTGATTTAACTTTCGCTGCGGCGAACCTGCAATTGCATTTTGCCCACGGCGATCATTTGGTCTCACCACGGCGAACTCACCACACCAACGAAAATAAAGCAAAAAAAAGCCTTAAGTTAATTTCAACGCGGCGAAAACCCCAGAAGTAGAACCAAACCCAAAATCAACATACCTCATTTAATGTAACTTACACTTCTTTAACTACTGAACCCCAACATTAACTCCACTAAATGCAGCCGTAAAGTTCCCAAAAACCATACTCAATTCAAACCCAAACAAAATGAACTTATATATAAACACATGCAATTTCCAAAATCCGAATTCTTTGTGAAAACATGAAAAATAATAGACAACTCCAATCATACATTTCATTAATATTTAAAAGTAGATTCTTACAAACCTTTAATGGACATTTCAAGACACATTACATCATAATCCAAAAAATACATAATTGCAAAATTAAAACTTTCTCAAAATGCAACTAAAGCCTGATTTTACAAAAACTAACTTCAAAAGCAAAATAAGCCTAGTCGGAGTGATGCCTTGACTCTTGACTACTTGATCTCTTGCTCCTCATTTGAAGATGGGACGGAAAGGGGGGTGAGCTTAAAGCTCCTGGGTAACAATTTTATAACCAATAACAAGCAAATCTATTGAAAACTTATTTTCCATTGTAACAAAAATTCACATTGAATCAAAAAACATATGTTTCTCAAATTCTCAATCAAATTCTCAATAATGCAAATAAGGTATGCATCAATCTTGTCAATGTATCATGAGCATATATGCACATCAAAATGGTCTTGAAGGTCCATAAATAGAACGAATTAACACATTCCCATATAATGGTTCTCTGAAGTCGTGAACAGAACGAACTAACATAATCCCACATAGTGGTTTTGTGTAGTCGTAAGCATAAGGGAGTCCAGGAAGGAGCTCCAGACCACTAGCGAACAGGCTGGAGAAGCCTTTAGTCAAAGTGTACTTGACAACAGAATGGACCAAGCCAAACCCACATAATATGTATTTCATAATCTTGTAAACTTGTTTCCTAAAATGGCACATTTTTTAAACTTGATTTTTTTCAAACATAATATCTTTACAAAAATCATGTTCATGTTCTTTTCACAAATCATCAACACAATAAGCTCATACCAAACACATAACACTTTTCAAAGCATTCAAAGAGTTATAATGTATATTCACGAAGTAGTTGAAATCATTTATTTCCATCATTTGAAAGAAA
>JANSVA010000008.1:38926368-38937543 GCA_025504915.1 Erythroxylum reticulatum | reverse complement strand
TTTTTATATAAACCACATTTTATGCTTTTAAACTTAACCAAATGTCCTACCCAAGTCATAAAGCTAGTGAAACATTTCAGATTGATGAGTTTATGGATATACAAAATTCCAAGTGTGGGGGTGTAAATATGTGAGGTTTAGTTATAATGTTGGGATATTATTTTATGTCTTATCACTGAAATTCCCATTGATGTAGTTTTTTTTATAAGGAAAATAAAGAAAGATAGAAGAGTAAAAAAAAAGAGCAAAAAGCAAAAAAAGAAAAAAAGAAAAGAAAAGAAAAAGAAAGGAAGAAAGAAGAATGAAAAAATTGTTTAAAATAAATATATCAAGGAGGAATTACATATGTATTGAAAAGTTGTTTATGGTTTATGCATCTTCCTAGAGTTGTAATGAATGTGTTATTTGAGTATGTTCAATATGAGGTGGATGTTGGCTTGTATGGTTGACTCTTGTGATTTCAATGTATTGCTGTTATAAATTGTATGAGTGATTGCTTCATATTGGTATATGCTTCATGTGGTTTGTGTATAAGAGCTAAATGAGATTGTGAAATATAAATGTTGCATTCGTGATAGCTGACGGTACCCAATTTTTTATAAATGTTGCTTTGTTTCACTAGCTTTGATGACTTTCATGCTACTTGACCCAAATATATCTCACCTTACCTTTGCCCACATTACAACCTTGGAAAGTCCTTTAATTCATGATTTTGCATGTGAATATTAGTGGTGAAGAAATGAAATGATATGCAAAGTTGTGGATTGTCATGATTATGAATGGTGTTGAGTGTACCCATAGATATATTTTAATTAAACACATTTTCTGAGTCTACCACTAGATTGCTTAGTTTTTGAAGATATTGAATATTGATTGATCATGAGTAAAATCTTGGAATGTTGATTTCTTACTATGATTTTTGAAAGTTATTCATATTTTCTTGTAATTAAATATTCTTGGAAAATATGGGAATTGAGTAAATGTTTCAGGTCTTTAAGCTTAATTTGGATGTTTTACCTAAGGATGGACAAAAGCTAAGTGTTGGGGATTTACATAGTCTGCAAACCAAGGAATGACCATCATAACCATCAGATGCTCATCAAGAAAAGTCTCCTGAATGCCCTTCTTTATTGCACTCTCCATAGCAGCTTCATCTAACCTTGACAAGTGATCAATTACAAAATTCTCGGCTCCCTTCTTATCCCTTTGCTTAATGTCAAATTCCTGTAAAAGTAACACCTAAGGAATTAGTCTTAGTTTAGCGTTGGGTTTTGTCATCAAGTATTTCAAGGCTGCATGGTTAGTATACAAAATCATTTTAGACAAAACCAAATATGAGTGAAACTTGTGAAAAGTGAACAAAACCGCTAACATCTCTTTTTCCATGGTAGTCTAATGGCGTTGTGCACTGTTTAATGTCCTACTTGCACAAAAATGGGATGAAAGGTCTTACCTCGTCTTTAGCCTAATGCAGCACCCGCTATATAATCACTTAAATCACACATTAATTCAAAAGGAGGAGACCAGTTAGGAGATATAAGAATAGGTGCAGTCATAAGCGTATCATTTAGCAATTGAAAAGATGTCAAACATTTATCGTCAAAATTAAACATGGCATCTTTTTTAAGCAATTTAATTAAAGATCTAGCAATCTTAGAAAAATCCTTAATGAACCTATGATAAAAACGAACATAGCTTAAGAAATTTATAATGGATCTAAAATTTTTTGTTGGGGAAAGTTTCTTAATGGTAACAATTTTTACTAGGTCTAACTCTATATCTTTGTTAAAAATCTTATGATCTAAAACAATGCACTCTTGTACCATAAATTGACATTTTCCTAGTTAAGCAATAAATCGGTCTCTTCACAACTAATTAGGACTTTTTCTAAGTTATCTAAGCATGTGTCAAATGAAGTACCAAACACAGAGAAGTCATCCATGAAAATTTCAAGATTCAAGCATATAAAAAAAAATAGCCATCATGCATCTTTGAAATGTAGTGGAAGCATTGCATAACCTAATTGACATGCGTCTGTATGCAAAAGTACCATAAGAACATGTAAAAGTTGCTTTCTCATGATCTTCCAGGGCTACTGGAATCTGAAAATATCCACTATATCCATCTAAGGCACAATAAAAGTCATGTCTATCTAATTTCTAATTCATCTAATCAGTTAAAGGTAAAGGAAAGTGATCCTTCTTGGTGGCATCATTCAACCTCCTATAATGTATGCACATTCTCCACCTCGTTACCTTCCTAGTGGCTATCAATTCATTTTTCTCCTTTTCAACCACAGTGGTGCCTCCTTTCTTTGGCACCACATGCACAGGATTAACCTAACAAGAATCAAAAATTGGGTAGATACCTGCATGTAGAAGCTTTACTACCTCATCTCTCACTACCTCTTTCATGTGTGCATTAAGTCTCCTTAGGGGATGCACTATCTCCTTACTTCCATCCTTTATGAAAATGTGGTGTGTGTAAGAAGAAGGGCTTATACCCTTGATATCTATAATGGACCACCTAATAGCCTTCTTATGGTCCCAAAGTACCTTCAACAACTGCTCCTCCATGGAAATTGACAAACAAGAGGAAATGATAACTAGTAAGTGCTTAGGTGGGTTAGGATAAACATACTTAAAATGACTTGGAAGAGGATTAAGGTCAAGAGAAGGGGGCTCTTCAATTTAAGGCATTAGAAATAGCTTGGTTTGATGTTGGGAAGGCTCGCACGCTATATAATGTGTCCAATATGCCTGCTCTAACTCAACTTCAATATCCTCCAACTCTTCTTGCAATTCTTCCCCTAACTCTTCAATCATTCCTTGCACTCCCCCTTCAACAAACCTTCACAGAAAATAGAAGAATCATTAGCATCAAAAGAATAAATATTAATAAAATGGAAAGAGTCAGAAACAGAAGGATGCTTCATAACATTGAACATATCAAACACTAGTTCTTCATCTTGAAGTCTCAAGATAAGCTATCCACATTACACATCAATGATGGTCCGTACAGTGTCCATGAAAGGTCACCCAAAAATGATGGGGATGTCTATATCTTCCTCCATATCAAGGACTAAGAAATCCACTGAGAAGATGAACTTCTCAACCTTGACCAATACATCCTCGATAATTCCCCTCAGATAAATGATGGACTTATCTACTAGTTGAAGTGAAATAGTTGTGGGTTTGGGATTTACCAATCCTAACTTCCTGAAAACAGAAAGAGGCATTAAGTTAATGCTCACACCCAAATCCATTAAAGCCCTATCTATATGTAAATCACCAATAACAAAAGGAATAGTAAAACTCCTTTAATCCTTAAGCTTTACTGGTAGCTTTCTCAATAATATTGCCGAACACTCCTCATTGAGCTTCACCGTGGGATACTCCTTAAGCCTCCTCTTATTAGACAAAATTTATTTCAAATATTTAGCATAGGAAGGCATCTGTGTTATGGCCTCATTAAAAAGAATGTTTATATGTAACATTTTAAATATATCGAGAAAATGACCAATTTGCTTATCAAATTACATACCCTTCAACTTTTGAGCATATAGAATCTAAGGTCGTACCAGATGTGTGATGGGGGAGTAAATAACCTTGGATGGTCCTCCTTTTCAGCTAATGCTTCCTTAGCCTCATTGCCATTTTCCCGACTCTTTTCTTCTTAATTATTTTCCACTTTTTCTACCCTTTTGCTTCTCCTTAGCTTCTTCAAGCTGTTACCACTACTCAATAAGATTGCCTTTGCATGTTTTCTTGGGTTAGCCTCAGTAGTGCTAGGCAATGAATCCGAAGGTCTTTCCTTCAACAAACTTACAATATGGCTCATCTAATTCTCCAAATGTCTGATAGAAGATTCTTGGTTTGACATCCTAACCTTGGTAGTGGAGATGTAGTTCGAGAGTAGCTCTTTCAAATTAGATTTCTCTAGTGGTACAAGAGTAGGAGCCTTGAAACTTAGAGGTGGTTGTATCTGAACACTGGATGATTGTTTTCGTGCCACCTGATAATTCTGCCAAGAGAAATTTGGATGATTCCTCCACCTTAGGTTGAAGGTTTTAGAATATGGATCCCCTTTGTGTCTATTATAATTTCCCACATAATGGGCCTCTTCTATCTCCTGAGCAAAAGGATTGTCGACTTGACACTCAGAAAATGCATAGGAATCTCCACTACAATGCTCGCATAAAGCACAACTTCTTAATGAAGACCTAGCTCCTCCTCTCACACTGTGCATCAAATTATCCAACTTGTTCGTCAAAACATCCATCTAAGTAGATAAATCCACTATATTGTTGACTACACAAGCTCTTGTAGGTTGTCTGGGATGCCTTTCGGTCTGATACTGGAAACTGGTCGTGGCCATCTTGTCAATCAACTTGTAGGCTTGATCTGGCATCTTTCTCATTAAACTACCTCCTGCTTTAGCATCTCTAGTACTCTTAGTTGACGGGTTCATTCCTGTATCAAAAGTATTGACCTATTGCCATATGGAGAACCCATAACTAGGACATTGTGTTAATATATCTCGAAATCACTCCCACACTTTATATAGACTTTCATTTTCAAAATGGGTGAAAGAAGTGATCTCATTCTTCATCCTTGCAACCTTAGTAGGAGGGAAAAATTTAGACATAAATAATCTCATCATTTCATCCCATTAGTAATTGATCCTGACTGCAAACTAACCAACCATGCTTTGGCCTTATCCTTTAAAGAAAATGAGAATAACCTTAATCTCACCGCATCATCTGACACTCTATTCTGCTTAAACAAATCACAGATATCCAAAAAAGTCTCCAAATGGGTGTTCGGATCCTCCAAAATCAATCCTCCACATTGAGATGCTCTCACTATGGATATAATGTTATGATGAATGTCAATACTCGTAGCTGTGATCTTCGGTCTTATAATGGGATGTATGAGTCTATTATTATGCCCTATAGTCAACTCCCTTCTCTTTTCAGTATGTGGCATCAACCACTCCTCATACTATTCCATCTATACAAATTTATCTTCCATAATCCTTTCTTCTGTGTTACTATTCCGAGCTAATTAGGTTTCCTTACGCAACCTGTGAGCAGTTTTTTCAATCTCAGTATCTAGTAGCAAATTCTTGACATTTTGAGCATGAATGAGCATAAACAAAATGGAAAAAATAAAAAGAAAATAATAATAAAGCTATGAAAGGAAAATAAAACACTCCTAAAATAAAGCAATTAAGCAAACAACTAAAACACATAAATAAACAACGAATCCAGAATTAAATATGAGACAATTAATGCTATCTAATCTAATGACTCACAATAAGGAATTTGCCTGGCAAAGGAGACAAAAACTTGTTGCTGGATAAACAAAAAAATATAAATTGAATTCTATTTATACCAATTAGAGGCAAGCGCATATCGTCGAAAAGTAATATAAAATGGTAAAAACCAGATATCATACCCAAGGGAATTCCAACACGCAAGATAATTAAATTAAATGATGGAAATTAATTGGAGGATCAAGAATAGATTGATTTGAAAATAAAATAAAATAAAGTAAGCAAATCAAAGAAATATGAAAATTTTAAGGTATGAATTAAAAATAACTAGACTTAATCAAATGACAGAAATCAATTAAGCTATTGGATTTCAGTTGGATTGAACACTAAAAATTGTAATCGTGGATTAATCTAGGAATTACTTCACTTAAGCATGTCGAACCCAATGTTCATAGGGATTCCCTTCTCTTCTAAATTCGAGTCACCCACATAGTTCATAGATAATTCAAAATAAAAGGCGTTTAATACAAGAAGCCCAAAACTATATACGTTAATCCTAGGTATCCTCACCCAAGATCCTAAGGTTGGTCTACACTTTAGTCTTAAGTATGTCATTTGATTAATTTTTTTACAAGTTAAATCCTATTAATTATGACATTCAATCATACAAGGTCTTAATCTAAGTGATCAAGCTAAATTAGGACTAAAATCAATACCAAAAAAAATTATCCTAACCTAATATCAATCTTAACCTTAACCGAAAAAGAACTCATACATGTTCATCAATGTAACACAAATCATGATCATAATAAATATTTGCATTGATTCAATCCATAAAAATTAATACAATTAAGGAATAAAAACAAATTAAAAACACCCAAAGTTTAGTCTCTCCCATTTCCGTGTATTCTTTCAAGCTTTAATCTTCATCTACAACTCTCTCCTGTGTTCCTGTTCACAAACAACCACGTTGTCTCCTATTCAAGCAAATGGTGTGGCCAGGTTTCTCCACCGCGGCTGCTTCATTATTTCTCTCTTGAATCCCATCAACTCATGCTTCATTTCTCTCCTTCTTTATATGCGTCCAGTTGCCTTAAGGATGTTGTGCCAGTAGCTGCTTCTGTTTTTTTTTTTGTATGGAATGATTTTCTAAGTGCTTAGTCCACCCTAAGTCATATTACTCATTCACGTTATACCATTAGCTGCTTTATGTTCCTTTCCTATCCAACCAATAGCTTCAACATATTTAATCTCCACCAGCTGCTTGCCTCAACATGAGTGAGTGTAGAGTCTCATTAGTGGTGGTGTAACATGAGTGCTAGAATGGAGCTACTTCATTGTTCTTAAGCCACTAACTACTTCGTTGTTCACTCCACCAGCTTCTTCAACTTCACCAATTGTCTACGATTTGTTGCTACTCTCTTGCCACCTTCAGCTTCCACCAGTTGCTTGCATTTTCCTCTCCATTAACTGCTAACTTGTGAGTCTCTACTAGCTGCTTGCATTAGTTTCTCTAGCCACCAGCTACCAACTTTTGAGTGGAGAGTCTGTTCACTAGTCTTCGGTTCTTTCCTATATATCCTATTCCATATGCTTCAAGCTACTCTTTAACACTCATGCCACTCCTGTACTGTTTTCCTTGTTGTCTGTAACTCTTCATTCCTTGATTGTCGCCTCTCTTTTTTCTCTTATGTGTTGAATGATTTATTGAGAATTTTTTGGTCCACCTTTCACGCATATTCACGCCTAGCTCTTGCATTTTTTCAATCCTTCGCGCCAACCTCCTGTTTTGGTTTTTATGTATGTTGAATTTCCCTTCCAGTTGTCCTCATAGGTTTTGTTCCTCTCTTTATTTTTATGCCACCGCTGCCTTGTTTTTGGCTCTATGTAATGTCCATTAAGGTCTCCTTTTGTGTGAAATGTGTGCATGCTTTGCGTTACCATAAACACGCTACTATTGACTTCTTTTAATGTTGTTGTATTGCTGCTTCTCTTTTCTTCTAATGTGACAAATAAACCCATTATTTCTTGGTCCACTAGTATTGTTCACTACTCTTAAAAGCTCACATACATTCTTTACCTCTTGGCTAACTATTCTTGCACGTAAACACCTTAACATTTTCTAAAGCTTTTCTTGCTTGATGCTTTTAAACCTTCCAAATTCAATATGTGCCTAAAATTAAAACAAATAAGTTTTAATTAATGCAATTTAAACATTAAATGGACAAGAGTTTAGCAATTTACGTATCTAAAATTAATTCAAAATGCCTATTAACACTACCTTTTATATCAAGACATCAAAATTAACTTCTGTTTTTAATAGTCTCAAATTTTGACACGAAATTGAGAAATGGATGCAGCAGATTTGTGGATGAAAGTATATTTTTGTATTCTATTTTGGGTGTTTGCGACCAAGCATAGCGTTTTGAATTGTGTATATATGATGCTGAGCTAAACATGAGGTATACATGAAGTTATCATAAACTAGAAATGATTAACTTTGAACATGAATTGCCTGATACTTAGGAATGAGATATGTTATGGAGGAAAAGGATAGGAATTTATGAATGAAGAGATGTAGTTGAATGTAATGAATTAAATGAGTTGGGATTTGAGAGTTTTATGGAATAAAATTGGTAGTTGAATTGTCATGAGGTGATATTACATGAGAAGAGTTGAATTTGGGAAGATTATGAGTGAAAATGATGTTAGAATGGATGTAGGAACCATTAGAGTTTCTTTAGAGGGAGTTTTGTCTTACTTATGTTTGTTAGATGGACTTTAGGTCTACTAAATAGACTTTCTCAGGTCTAGAAATGTTCCCAGCCTCATCCATGTCTGTTAGATGGACATTAGTATGTTAAACGGACCTTCAAGTGTCTGGAAAATACTCTAGACCCCGTGTATGTCCGTTAGGTGCAGGTGTATGTCTGCTTAACAGACTTACAATGTACACTTTAGGAAATTCACCATTTTGACCCTCTAGATGGAAAAATCTCTCTTTAGGTCTTCACAAAAGTTGTAGATCTCGAAGTCCTCTTCAAAAATTTCCTAGAAAGACATTAATCCGACATCTACAGCAAAAGTTAGGGCATTTGTCCCAACATATGTTTGTTTATAAATGATTGACTTATCAATGTCTGTCCAATGAGATATTTAGGCTTGCTAGTGATGTTGAGTGAGCCTAACTGAAATAGGATTGTTCTATTATTGTATAAAGAGTGTATTAGGTGTTAAGGAATGATTTAAAGATCATGTTAATTGGTTTTGAGATGAGTACACTATAGAAATGTACCTAGGAATGTCATTGAACATGCATTGTACATATTTCATACACATAAATGTGCATCAATAAATACTTATAATTATGAAAAATTGTGATATATGTATATTGCTTGATATAGAGGAGCATTTGGAACATCAACATCCAAACGTTGCTGGACCTTTGAGGGAATAGCTTCAGGAGCAAACTGTGAATAATCTAGATGATCTCAATCAATTAATTGTTTTTATATTATATTTGAATTATTGAACGAATGTGATTTGTTTGTGTTGATTTTATACAACGAAGGTTTGAGGCTTCTGATGAACGAATGTGATATTGAAGTGCTACTTGTATGTGAATGTGATGGAATAAATGATTTCTGAACTGATTGTTAAATACTGGACCTTGGCTCCGATGATAAATGTGGTTTGAAAGTAATGTGCAAGCATATGATTGATTGAGAATATGATATGTGAAGTATTTAAATACATATTTAAGATAAAGGAAGTTATGATCAGAGTCGCTACTATAAGAGCTTAAAGATCAGATTATGATCAGATCCTCAAGCTCGGTTGTGAATATACCTAGTATCCACTAAGGGATGTGGGCCAAGAACTTTCAATTGCCATTAGATTTAACTTTAATAAAACATGAACTTAAGATGTGTACCTTACAATCTCCTCCATTCTTTGTTGTCTTCACCTCTTCAGGTTGTCATAAACCACAATGACCAAAGGAGGACGTCTCTAATGATATCCACAGAAAGAGTGAAGCTTGAACCCTCTTAGGAAGAATGTCTAGAATACACACAACGTGTTATCTTTGTGATGTATTCTTTGAGAGAGTGTTTATAGAGAGGGAGAGAAGATGATGAACACTTCACCAAAAATTTCTTATTTTCACACAACACTTGCATGAAAATTGATATTTTTTACACCCTTTGGCATTCCTCTAACCCCCAACATCAATGAAGAGTTAGTGGGAATTAAGTGGTTTTTAATCCTACATAAATTAGCATAAAACATCTACCCTTTCTTTAAAAGGTAATTTTGTCATCTTGGTTATTAAAGGGTAATTTTGTCATCTTACCCAATAAGCAAGATTCACATGTGTCAGATGACTCATAATCAAATGACCCTAAACTACCACACTTATGTAGCTTAGTCATACATCTCTCCTATCTTGGATCTCTATCCAAAACCATTTTACTTATTCTTCATATATTCAATGTGTGTGACCTATTAGGTTCCCGATTGTGTAGGCCACTTCAATTAACACTTAATTCATGGAATTCATGAGCGGTATCTAGTAATACATCATAACCCTCAATTGACCGGAAAGTCAATTGTTTGATTACGAATACTTTTACAGACAATGTTCCTATGCAATTCATCCTTTCACCATCTATACCCCACTTAGTTCAAAGTATGGCTAAAGTGTTAACTTCTACTAGACTGACTGCATCACTTCTAATCCAAGTGCTACCAGTTCTTATCCTGAAGCTCATTACTCAATTGGGTATGTCATTGAAGACTATCTTTATGAAATTTTCACTATGGTCAGAGATTCTCGAGTAATGACCCTGATAAGAGCCACAAGTATCATCATCTCTATTTATTATTAGTGGTGAATCCTTTATTTACTGCCCAATTATATTCAAATTCCTCAAGCTGTACCCAATCACCACCCTATGAGTAACCTCTAAGATGCAACAAGGAATAGAGTCAAAGTACAGGATCAGTCTCTAAGATATCATTAAGCATCTCAAGCCTAACGATATTTGCACCATTGTTATGATGAGACTATCATTGACACTATAGTAGATTATCCATATGATTTTCTCGTGGAATGTCATCCAATGTACTTACTACTCTTAGCAAGCATCCACATGTTGCCTCTAAACAACTCATGCTTACAGCTTACAAGATCCACTTCTTAATCTAATCAAGAAGTATAACATGTGCTAGTTTTTCTGGATTAATAATGTCCCATCTTATTAATCCTATAACTAAGGATAATTTAGATACTATCATAATTGCACATAATATAAATCTCGATATTATGATCTCATCTTGATTTTCTTTATGTTATGTAAGGTATTAAGGAATTGATTAATTCGATTTAATGTCACTATCAACTCATAAAAGAACATGAACGACAAATTAACAAAAAATTCTTTTTATTAATAAAAAAGATTTTTACAATAAGTGCTAAAGGTGATTGCCTTTAGAGAACTTCTCTAACAAAATCCCACTTGTACCAAAGTCAATCACCTTTGTATTTAATATCATAAGCAAGAACAAGAGATTCATATTTTTTTTAGGAATCGGCTTAGTCATGTTGGAGTTATGTAAATATAGTGCCCTGGAAAGCAAGTGTATTTACATGTAACTTCATCTTCTTCAGTTATAGTTTACTCCATATAAGTAAAGGAGTTTACTTCAAGGGGATGATGAGTTTCATATCATGATAGTAGTAGACTATCGATAATGGCACTATTAAATGAATCTGGAATGAAGTATGTTTTCAAGAATAAAGAAGGCTGTTACTTTAATTTTAAAACATACAACTTAAGCATTCGCTTATTATAAACCATAATCTTGATGAGTGGTGAACTCATATATGTTTCATTA
>JANSVA010000008.1:38905037-38919241 GCA_025504915.1 Erythroxylum reticulatum | reverse complement strand
ATTTCATGTGAGAAATATAAGGTTTCTTGTTAGTCCACATCTTATATGGAGTAACATCAATTGGTTTTAAAGGGACTCTATTTAACACATAAATAGCAATCTTGAGTGCATATTCCCAAAAGGATTTTAGCATATCTGCTAAGCCCATCATTGACCTCATCAAATCTCAAAAGGTTCAATTTCTCCATTCAGCCACACCATTATGTTGCAGAATGTAAGGTGGAGTGCACTGGGATATTATTCCATTATCTCTTAGATAACTTAAAACTTTTGGCGTAAGTATTCACCACCTTGATTTGATCGATATGTTTTAATACGTTTGCCTAACTGTTTCTCTACTTCATTTTTTAATTCTTTGAACTTTTCAAATGACTCATATTGGTATCTCATTAGATAAAAAAATACGCATATCATGAGTAATCATCGATGAAGGTAATGAAGTATCTGAAACCACCTTTTCCATCTATGGGCATCAGGCCATATACATCTGAATGTATTAAGTCCAACAGCCTAGTAGTTTGTTAACCTTTCCCTTAAAGGGTAACTTTGTCATCTTGCCTAATAAGTAGGATTCACATGTGTCATATGATTTATAATCAAATGACCCTAAACTACCCCATTTGTGTAGTTTATTCATGCATCTCTCACTTATATGGCCAAAGAGGCAATGCCATAAGTAAGATGATTTCATATTATCTCGTTTTTTTTAATTGTTATTGATATTTAAGGCTAGATTGGACATATCTACTCTGTATATTCCTCTGCATAATGTATTTATAGCATAAAGCGTTCCATTCAAACTAATAGAACAACCATTGTAACTAAAATTTAAATGGAAAGCATCTTTATTAAGACTAGAAACTAAAATAATATTCTTAGTTAATACAGGTACATAAAAACAATCATCCAATTCTATTACAATCCTATTAAGGAATGTTAATACATAAGTTCCTATAGCTAATGTAACAACTTTTACTCTATTTCTCATACACAGGTTCGACTCTCCTTTGTTAAGTTGAATACTATTCTTGAGGCTTGCATATCAGTACATATGTGTGAGCCACAACCGATATCCAATATCAATTTATTATTATTCGAAACAGTATTAATATCAATAATAAACATACTTGAGGTAAATGGGGCATCTGATGCCTTTTTCTGCTTCTGAGACTCTAGATAGGGCTTACAGTGGAAACATGTTCCCTTATGGGCAGTCTCCTTAACTTTCTTCTTGTCCACACCTCGATTAGGCCTTATGGACTTCTTCTTCTTTTGTTTTTTTCTCTACGAACTAGAAGAGTCAACTAGCATCACAACCTTATTATCCTTACTGAAAGATGGCTCAACCATTTTGAGCAAGTTAATCAACTCAGGAATCGTTGTGGATATTTGGTTTATTTGATAGTTAATCACAAACTGTGAATAACTATCATTCAAACTAGTCATAATTAAGTCTATATTTATTTCATGATCCATCAAAAAACCTAAGGAGGCCAACCTCTTAATATTTTCATTCATCTTCAATGCATATTGCACTAGATATGTCCCTTCAACCATCTTGGCGCAAAAGAGCAACCTCAAGGTCTCGAACCTTTCAAACCTAGCTTACTCATCAAATAGCTCCTTCAGATGATAGACTATGGTATCAGCATTCATATCCTTATGCTCCTTTTGCAATTCTAGTGACATAGTGGCTAGCATTATGCAGCTAGCCACCTCTCTATCATTGAGATGCTTTTTGTATACGCTCTGATCATTATCAGAAGCATCAGCAGTAGGGGGATTGGAATGAGTGACATTTTCTCTTAGTTTCTATATATAGTCATTAGGTTTTATACATATTTTAAACTAAATTGTTTAGTCTCTCTAAATTTACATTTATAGTGGTTCATATTTAATTTGTAGGAAATACACTTGACTTTAGTTGAAAATGACCACAATAGTGGTGAAATGAAGGAAGTAAAGTCCCAAGTAAAATGACACAAAAAAGGAGGCCTGAAATGATCCAAGCAAAAGCATTAAATGACAACTAAAGAAAAGAAGCAAAACGCAAAGGGAAAAAGGAAAAAGTGCAGGAGCTAGCATCGGTGTGTGCTAGTTTTAATTAGGAGGAATTCAATTGTCATATCGGGCTATAATGGAGGTAAACCCATAGCGAGGAGGCATGCAGAAGGCACCACCAAAAGGATGCTCTAAGGGGGATGCATGACACAGGCAAAAACAAAGAGACACATGCACTAGGGACTAATGGACACGCAACATAGAGACAAAAAAAGGGAGAACTGCAACTCTTAGATGCATGAGGTAATGCAGAGAGGAACGCATAGTAAAGCACTAGGAGACACACATAACGTAGATAGGCAGACGCACGCATCACGGGAGACAAGGATCCTGAAAACCTATTCATTCTCTATTTTATTATCTAGTTTATCTTATATCGTTTGCTGAATTTGATTTTTGTGGTTTTCATCCTATCATGAGTGAGTAGCTTCCTTGAACCTTCAAGGATGGAATTGAAGCTTTTAGCTAGTTTCTTTGGATTGAATCTTGGTTTGATTTATAAGTATGAGTTTGTTCATTTTGATTTCTCTATTTTAAGATTAACTTTGCTGGTATTGTGTTTAACCAACCATTACTTGACATTAGTTGTTAATTGAAGAACTGATAGGTGAGAATTGATAACAGTACTCCAAAATAGGGAACTTATAAATTTTAGATTTAGACATAGACTGAATTTATGAGAGGAAACCCAGGTTAGCGAATAACTTAATGGGTTATGCTTGATTGCTAGGCTACGACCATAGATTAGGATTATTGTATAATACTCCTTTGAGACCTTGAAAAAGGATCTAAGAAACTCTAGGCTTAACCTTCTATCAACCATAATTTGCCTCATAAATCGATCTAGGTAAAGTCTATAGAAAACGTTAAAATTGAAACCCTTCTTGAAGCTTACCACATTCCATTCGGATTAATCCCTAGAGATATTTGCATCTTTTTTTAGCATTGGTTTTTATTATTTTGATAGTTAAATTCCTTAATTTAAATCCCCATTCTTACACAGCTGCTTAGTTTAATTAATTGAGTAATCCAAGTTTAGTACTTAAACAATTGCTCCTTATGGCACGATATTATACTATACTACTTGAGACCCGTGAACTTGCGAAAAACCATTAAGTTTCTTAGCATCGTTACCGGTAATTGAATCCCTGGGTAATATTAGGCAACTGACTGTTTGGTTAAAATGGACATTTTTTTGTTTGTTTTGTGTTAATAGATTTTATTAGAATTGATTTTTGTTTTATTTGTTCTATTTGCTGTCTACTTCTTATTTTGCGTATTCTATAGCTTGCATTTGATCTTACTGTGTTTTTCTTAGTCTATGTGAAGGGTCGTCAATGCTGAAGAATTATTGTTTGATTCTAAAATCGAGAAGATAGCTAAGGCACTAAGGAAGGAAGCAAAATCTAGAAAAGCATGGGAAAAAGCATATAATGCACAGCCTATGCAAGAACTCTAGATCGAACCTTAATTTACTACAACTTTTCCAATAGAAGAGACAGTTAAATCAGAAATGGCCAAACAAAATCCGAGAACTATGAAGGATCATGCAGTCCTAGATTTTGAGGAATTTCACTCCAGCATTACAAGGCCCCCTGTGCAAGCAAATAATTTTGAATTAAAACTTGGCCTTGTATAGATGGTGCAACAAAATCAATTCGGAGGGCACCCTACAGAAAACCCATATGTCCACCTGTAGCATTTTTTGGAGATTTATGAAATGTTGAGGCAAAACGGGGCACCTTAGGATGCTATAAGGCTTCGGTTGTTTCCTTTTTTAAGAGATCGGGCTAAGGGTTGGCTCCATTCACCACCACCTAGTTCGATTAACAATTTACAAGAGTTGTCCAAGGCTTTTATAGCGTAATATTTTCTACCCGGGAAGACTACAAAGCTTAGAAGTGAGCTTACCTCATTTCAGCTCAAGGAAGATAAGTCTTTGTTTAAAGCATGGGAGAGGTACATGGAGCTTCAATGCAATTGTCCATATTATGGAGTCCTGAAGTGGATGATTATGCAAATATTCTACAATTGAGTTTCTCCAATTATGCGAAGTACAATAGATGCTACTGCTGGAGGTGATTTGATGGGTAAGAGTGAAGATGAGGTCTTAATGTTAATGGAAAAAATTGTCTACAACAACTATCAGTGGAATAGTGATCAAAAAGAGGTTAAGCAAGAGGGGAAGATACCTCAAAGAGTTTTCGAATTGGATGCCATTACCTTGTTGAATTCGAAATTTGAAGCTCTTTCAAGGATAGTGGATAGGTTTGCCATAGCTGCTATGAATAATGTGAATGCCTTATATGATCAGGAGTTTGGGTCAAATATGGATATAAAATTTCAAAAGATTGGGCAAGAATTTGGGGATAAACATATGAATTTTATAAGAAATTATGGGCAGAAGAATTAAGATGGAGCTTTCTCAAACACTTATAACCCTGAATGGAAAAACCACCCAAATTTCTCCTAGTGACAACAAGCCTAGCCACTTGAGCCAAATTCTAACCTTGTATCAATGATGGAAACCTTTATGCAGAAGCAAGGAGACCTAATTTTGTAACTGACTACCCAAATGGACCAATTGATTATCCATAATAAGATGGTTGAGACTCAAATTGCACGACAAGTTGCATCACCAAGGTTGGACAAGGGTAAGCGACCAACACAACCAGAGGCTCATAAGGAAACCAAGGCAATGGTATTAAGGAGTGGAAAGGTTTTGGAACCTATTGTACAGAAGACTAGGGCTGAAAAGGAATCCGAAGGAACAAACCATCATGCATAACCTGTGCAATCCAATGCACAGTTTGTGAAACAATCACCTGAGCCAAAAAAAATACATACCACCACCACCATATAAGCCACTAAACCCATTCCCCCTAAGATTTTATAAAGCTAAGCTAGACCTGCAGTTTGGAAATTTTCTTGACATTCTAAAGAAGCTCTATATTAACATCCCCTTCACGAAAGCCCTTACCCAAACGCCTACTTATGTCAAGTGCTTGAAAGAAATCTTATCTAACAAAAGAAGGCTAGAGGAATATACGACTATGGCTCTTACAGAGGAATCAAGTGCCATCTTTCAAAGCAAACTCCCTCCTAAGCTTCAAGATCCAAGAAGTTTCTTGATACCTTGCAAAATAGGAACCACAATAATTAGGAAGGCATATGTGAATTGGGGGTAAGTGTGAGCTTATTTTCATTATTTATCTATCAGAAATTTGACATTGGAGAGCTTAAATTGACAACTATATCAATGCAGCTAGCCAACAGGTCTATAAAATTTCCCATTAGGATATTGGAAAATGTTCCCCTTAAGGTTGGAAGTCTTTTTATCCCGGTAGACTTTGTTGTGCTAGAAATGCAGGAGGATAATAACATACCTATTATACTTGGGAGTCCTTTTTTAGCCACAGCTGAAGCAATCATAGATGTTAAGAATGGAAAAATAACTTTAAAGTTGGGAGAGGAAGAAATTGTGTTTAATTTGGAAAAAGTAATGAAGGCTATGGATGACAAGGATTCTTGTTTAAGGGTGGACCTTATTGACAAGCTGATTGGTGCTGAATTTAGAAAATTACATCCAAGGGATTTATTGGAACACTGCTTAGTGAAGGTTGTAGCAACTACAGGGCTAAGATAGAATTTATAGAGAAGGAATTAGAAATTTTTGAATTTGCACAGATGCTCGATGAACATCCTATGTAAAGATCTACATAATCTGCACAACCTCAACTGAAACTATCATCTAATTTGAACAAAGAAGAACCTCCGAATGTGGAATTGAAACCGTTGCCTCCTAACCTTAGGTATGAATTTCTAGTCCCTAGTTCGACCTATCCATTCATTGTTAATGCTCTTTTAAGCCCTGTGCAGATTGATAAACTTTTAAGAGTGCTTAAAGAACAGAAGAAAGCAATTAGGTACAAAATTTCAAACCTAAAGGGAATCAACCCATCTTTCTACACACATAGAATTCACTTAGAGGATGATGCAAGACTTATAATTGAACATCAAAGGAAGCAAAATCCAAACATGAAGGACGTGGTCAAGCAAGAGGTTTTAAAGTTATTAGCTGCAGGTATTATACACCCCATTTCTGACAATAGTTAGGTAAACCCTGTCCATTGTGTGCCCAAGAAGGGAGGTTTAACAGTTGTGAAAAATGAAAGTAACAAATTAATACTAACTAGGACAATTACAGGACGGAGAATGTGTATAGATTATAGAAAATTAAACAAGGCCACCCACAAAGACGACTTCTCTTCACCATTTATTGACCTAAATTTAGAAAGACTTGCTAAACATGATTATTTTTGCATTTTGGATGGCTTCTATGGTTTCTTTCAATTTCCCATTCACCTTAATGACCAAGAGAGCACTACTTTCACATGCCCCTATGGTACCTTTTCATATCAAAGGATGCCATTCGGGATGTGTATTGCACGAGCTACGTTTCAGTGTTGCATGATAGTAATCTTTTCAGATTTTATTGAGGAAATTATGGAAGTCTTCATAGATGACTTGTCTGTTTATGGGCTAACGTTTGACTCTTGTTTAGCTTATCTTGACAAAGTTTTAAGCAGGTGTGAAGAAGTTGATCTAGTGCTAAATTGGGAGTAGTTCCATTTCATAGTATAAGAAGGAATAGTCCTAGGCCACTTAGTCTCTAATGTGGAATAGAAGTGTATAAGGTTAAAATCGAAGTGATAGCGAATCTACCTCCACCAACTTTATTCAAGGAGATCAGAAGTTTTTTGGGACATGCAAGCTTTTATAGGCGTTTCATTAAAGATTTTTCTCATATAGCAAAGCCTTTGACTAATTTGTTGAGTAATGATGTGTCATTCAATTTTAACCAATCTTGTCTTGATGCTTTTTGTAGGATTAAGCAAGCCTTGAGCTCGCCACCTATTCTTTAACCCCTAGATTGGTCCCTCCCCTTTGAAATCATGTGTGATCCTTCAGATTATATGGTGGGAGTTGTTTTACACCAAAGAAGGAACAAGGTGGCCCATGTGATCTATTATGCAAGCAAGACATTGGATGTTGCTCAAATCAATTATTCCATAACTAAAAGGAGTTACTAGCTATAGTCTTTATGGTGGATAAAATTAGGTCATATATTATGGGCTCGAAAGTGATAGTCTACTGAGATCATGCAACCATTCGCTATCTACTCGAAAGTGATAGTCTACTGAGATCATGCAACCATTCGCTATCTACTTGTGAGAAAGGAGGCTAAACCAAGGCTCATAAGATGGGTTCTTCTCCTTTAAGAATTTGACCTTGAGATTTATGACAAAAAGGAAGTAAAGAACTAGGTCGCAGATCACCTCCCGAGGCTCTTTGCAAATTAGAAGGAACCCTTTCAAAAAGAACCACCAATTAATGACTCCTTCAATGATGAGCAATTATTATGTTTCACTTAACTTAATTACACGGGTTATGCAACTGCTTCTGCCTGTGCAAATTTACCAGAATTGTGTCATTCACTACAAAAGATTATTGTAGTAACATTACAAGTTCTATGGTATGCTGACTATATGAATTATCCTATTTTAGGAGTCTAGCCACCTAAATTTGCTTTCCAGCAGAAGAAGAAGTTCTTTTTAGATCTCAAGCATCATATATGGGACGAGCCTTTTCTTTTTAAGCGTTATGGTGATAGGGTGATCTGAAGATGTTTACCAAGTGAAGAACTAGGACTTATCTTGAATCATTATCATGCATCCCCCTACAAAGGGCATTTCAGTTATGAAAAGACGGTAGCAAAGGTTCTCCAAGCAAGGTTCCATTGGCCTACACTTTCCAAAGAAGCAAGAAATTTTATGCAAGTATGTGACAAATGCCAAAGAGTTGGAAATATTTCTCGAAAACAGAGATGCCCTTTAAAGGAATTTTGAAAGTAGAACTTTTTGATGTTTAAGGGATAGATTTCATGGGGCCACTACCATCTTCTCTTAGAAATATATTCTTGTAGGGGTTGACTATATCTCCAAATCGCTAGAAGCAATCACTACACCAACTTGTCATGCGAAGGTGATCACTAGATTCCTCAACAGAGGCATTAATTCTTATTGAACTAAGTAAGATTTTCTTATATAATTTTAATACTCAATCTTTACCCATTGAATAAGAAAAAATATATAGTAATTTTTGTTCACGTTTTAAAAGGAATGCGTTGTGAAATAAAAGTTTTCATGATAAACTTATAGAATGAAGAATAAAATACTAATGAATGCTAAATCCACCAAAAATAATTTCCTTACTATAGATACTAATAATGATTTATACTAGTGATAAATTTTTTATGAATTAAACTCATCTAAGCTAACAAAATGAATGCAATAAAATCAAGCAAATTATGATGAGAAATCAATCAGATTAATAAGCTCAATTCTTTGTTTAACCACCTTCACTCAAACAGCATAAACATTTGCAACATTATCTTAACCCTCTTTCCATAACTTAGTCCTTAATAGAAGGAATATCTATATAATCAATTATATAACTGATTCTCGAGGAAGAAAAATTGAAACTTAGGCCAAAATTTCCCAATAAGCTCATATGTTTTTCTTAGACTCTCTTGGAACTCCAACTTTGTATGCTTCTTTTATCCAACTTTTACAATATATAGTGAAAGAGTAAATCAGTGATTCAGACGTCGATCATCTAACTAGATCTTTCATAGTAAATAAGGCAAAGTAAATTTCATTCTCCATGCATCCCAAGAAGGCACTAGGCCCAGATGGTAACCTTTTCTTCTTTAAGAAAGCTTAAGGATATGTCAGAACACTAGTAAATAAAGGTTGTGCTCGAATTCCTTAATATAGGAATGATGCTTAAAGAAGTTAACAAAACCCTCCTTTTCCTTATCCCCCAAGTAAGTAACCCCACATCCTTTAAGGATTTTAAACCAATTACCTATTGTAACACTCTCTATAAAGTCATCACCAAGCTACTAACAAACTAATGAAACAACTGCATTCCTAAGCCACTTCTTACATGGATAGGTCATGGCATCTTAACTATCTCATATAATGTTCTTTACAATAGGGAGCCCTCTAATCTTATTAAAATAGCTAGTTAAATCAGATAAGGTGATCCCGTATCACCTTATCTCTTGAATTTTATTATAGAGGTATTCACAAGGCTTTTAAGGCTAACTTCCACTGTTTAGGAGAATAATTTGAAGTGTAATAAATTGAAACTGTAAATATTAAATTTTTGTATACTAATGATCTTATGTTTTTCTCAAATCAGATGATAAATACTTATATACTTTAATGACCACCTTAAACTCTTTTAAGGAAATCACAGGTCTCTTATTAACAAAGAGAAAATTGACCTACTCATCTCTTTAAATGTCTCTCAACTTGCAACTTGTTATCCTTCATCATTGGCCTAAATATTAAGATACCACCTTTCACTTATCTTATGATTCCATTCTCCACATGGAAATCTACATATAATGGTTTTCTTCTACTAATCAATAGAATACAAAAGAGGTTACCAACTCAGTGTAACAGAAGTCTTTAATTAGCTGATAAAGTACAAATCATCAATTTTTCCTAACCAACTTACATATATACAAGTCTTCCTATCTAATGTTACCAATTGGAATCATTAAATTCATTAAGTAACTTATGAGAAATTTTCTCTATTTTAGAGATCGTAACAACCATAATTTTCTCAAAATAAAATGGAAGGAACTTACAACTCCTAAAAAGGAAGGAGGATCAAGAATTATTCCCATTCGAATAGCTACCAAAATAATGATGATTAAGATATTATGGTGAGTCTTAGTGGATAACAATCAATATGGATCAAATGGGTGTATAAATACTATTTAAAAGGAACTAACACCTAGTCCATATATCAAAATAGCTCCTTCCCTTAGACCCTTATGTAAATAATGAAACTATGGAGCTTTATTAGACAAGAACTCATACATAAATGTTGTGCCCAAAATGTTTTAAAAATTACCTAGGCCATCCTACTAACAAGTATATGAGGTAGTTGTAGTAATTGCCTAAGATTGTCTCCTACGGAGGTGAAATTGATTCACTTAATTTTTGAAAAAAAATAAAATTAAAGCAATCCTAAACACTTCATCCCGATTTGTTGTGTGAAGGATTTTAAAGAAAGTCATAAAATAGTCTGAAAAGTAAACTAAATTGACCAGAAGCAAAATAAGTAGAAATCAAAGTGGAAAACTCTTGAGAATTAATTTCACCAATTTAATTCTCTTATGCATGATTAAGGGGAGATGATTGGTCAATTGTCTTACTAAAATTAACAATAGGATTGTAAGATCGGCTCAAATAATATACTAAATCTAGCTTTCACATTTGACAAGTTACTATCTAAATTAATTATGGAAACCTGAATACAAATTACCGCTTAAGTTAATATATTTCTAATTCTTAACCTAAGCATCTATAGTTTCTAGTTCCATGTTAAACTTCTCCTCTCGTTACTTTGTTTAATACTAAAATGATGCAAAGTTTGGTCATGTTATTACATCCATTCAGCTCAGAAACTATAGCAAACATAAGACAATAAGACAATCCCTCAATCATGCATAAAATAGCTACATTAATTCTCAACAAAAAGAGATCAACCCATAATAGTATAAACACAATTCATTATCTCAATACACTTCAATTGCATGTTACTGTCAATCAAAAAATGTAAAAGTGATGAATAGAATGAATAAACTAAAGATGGACTAACAAGAAATAAATCAATAACAGAGAATGTAAGTTAACAGACAGAAGACAAATGAGTTCAACATTATCAGCAAAAGATGTAATAAAGATTAGCAAACAAAATTAAGACTTCTTGGATGCAGAAGTTAGTGGTGGGTATCCTGCAAAACTGAGGCTCTTAGGTGTTAACTCTCACCTTCTGCCTTTTCTCTCTTCTCGTCCAGATGAATGATTACTCAAGTTCATCTAGATTCAACTTCAACTCTCACTTTTTGTCTCTCTCCCAAGCTTCTACCTCTTTGTTGTGTTTCTCTCTTCTCACCTGACTCTTTGCTTTCTCTACTTTCTTCTCTTAGTCGAAGCTCTGTTTCTTCTCTACCTCCACACTTCTCTCTCTATCTCCCTATGCCACTTGAATGTCCTTGTGTATAAATAGGTAAGAGTGAATGAAAAGATGTCCGCTTCACTACCTCCCTCTCCTTCTATTTGTAGTATGCTCCTAGGTCTAGGTTTGTGCCCTCAACCTATAGTTGCCATGTAATAAAACAGACAGAATCAACGAGACTTTACACAAGAGTCACTAAGTTTGTCACCCCCGTGAATAAGCTTACATGGTGGTGATTAAAGATCATGACCTTATGTGCGGTGGTGACCAAGGAGACACCACCGTGCCAGTGGTGACTAATTAGTTACCACCTTATGCACAATGGTGACTCTTTAGTCACCATCATGCAAGTGATGACTTCCAATTTGTTATATATTTTTCTTTTCTTTTCATGCAAAGCAACTTGAACTCTAATTTTTCATGTAAATTTCACAAATTAATCATTAATCCGATCAACATATGTACAATTTTCACACCATTTTCATTAAATTTATCTCTTAGTTGGAACAACTTATAGGAATTTATAACCAAAATAAAGATATGAAGGAAATTAAAAGTAATAGAAAATAAACACAACAATTCCCCACATTTAAAATATGTTTGTTCTCAAGAAAAATAAAAAACACTAGACTATACGAACAAACAATGGAAACATCAATTTTCCCAAATAATAGTAAAAGAGATCAATGATCTTTTCAATAAACACATCTTAAGAACTTGAAACTCATAACACTCTATGAACAAGCTATTCTTTGCATATTTAGCCAAAACCAACAAACACTTCAATCCAAAGAACCATCAATAAGTGTGATAGATTCTCACTCTACTCTCTGTCCTCTCAAACTTTCAAAGGTGGGATATGCATTCACTCATCGTTCATTTCGTGCAAGGTATCTGCCATATGTTTGCTTACCAATCTAATCTCCACCACTTATATCAAACACAAACATCAATTTGAAGGTCTTTATTTTGGTTGTAATGAGGTCAGACTAAGAGTAGTAAAAAGAAAAATTGTAGTTTGAATCACAACATTTATTGGGCATTTAAAATAATACAAAACAATGAACCATAAAACATTCAATTCTTTACTTTTATTTAACAAAATTAATATGACCTTTTTATAACTTCTGTAAGGCCTCAAATTAAACCCTAATTGAAATGTTACATGTTTATGAAAGTAAATGTGATAGGTGTTGAAATTGTGATATAATTGTGAATTGTATATGTCTTGAAATTTTTGGTTTAATGGATCATACCTAGTGACTTGGAATTAATTGATACCATTAGAAAATTTAAGTACTAAAATGTACAATTGGATTAAGAAAATTGTCAAGTGACAAGACAAGTTGGTATATGGAAATTTGGTTGACTAAGCCTATTCATTTAATGAAATTTGACATAAGAAAATAAGGGGAAAATGTAGTACAATTGAATGCGATTTAGCAGCATTGATTAAGTGACAAATGACATGGTTAACATATTGCTAAGTGGCAGTAATAAGCAAGTGAAAATTGGCTTAATAGAAGTGTGACATTTGGTAGCTTAAAAGGAGGATAAGTGGCTCATTTCTATTTATGACATGTAGGTTATTCCATTGAAGGACATATTGTTTATGTCTTTGTGTGATAAGTTTCCATAGCCTTATGCATTAGCTAATTTTTGCTATAACTCATCCTTCTCTTTTCTCATTCACCACCAAAACACCATTTTCTTCCAATCTTGAGTTTTTGGCTTCTTTTGTCTTAATTACCACATCAAGATGTTGCATCAAGAAAGCTACCGTAGGCTATCTTCTATATTGATGTCTTTTGGTGTTAAGAACATCCTAGTTTCATTTGGATTTTAGAGTTGTGTTGATTGATTGGAAGGCTAGTTTAACTTGTTCTTTGAAGTTAAATAGGTAAAGGAATTCTAAACTTGATAGCATGTATTAATTCAAGTTTTATGATAATTGAATTAGCATAAAATATGTGTTATGATATTGACAATTGACTGTTAGAAAATGATCCTTGTTTCGTAAATTTTGTTTTGGTTTTGATGTCTATAATATAATGATTTATGAGTTGTCTAATGAATGATTTTTGAATTAGGTTTGGACATGAATTTGATAAGGGATTGAAACATGAATAAGGTAGAATTGAAGTGAAATTGATGGACTTTGGTGAAGGTATATTGGATGGACGATGAAGGAGTAAAATTTAGGAGTAAAATAAAGGTTATGGGTGAGTGAACCTTTGATTCACTCATCCCACAATCGTGGGATTTATATGGATCATTCCTACGGGGCATTTAAAATAATACAAAACAATGAACCATAATACATTCAATTCTTTACTTTTATTTAACAAAATTAATATGACCTTTTTTTAACTTCTGTAAGGCCCCAAATTATACCCTAATTGAAATGTTACATGTTTATGAAAGTAAATGTGATATGTGTTTAAATTGTGATATGTGTTTAAATTGTGATATAATTGTGAATTGTATATGTCTTGAATTTTTGGTTTAATGGATCATACCTAGTGACTTAGAATTAATTGATACCATTAGAGAAATTGAAGTACTAAAATGTGCAATTGGACTAAGAAAATTGTCAAGTGACAAGACAAGTTGGTATATGGAAATTTGGATGACTAAGCCTATTCATTTAACAAAATTTGGCATAAGAAAATAAGGGATAAATGTAGTACAATTGAACGACATTTAGTAGCATTGATTAAGTGACAAATGACATGGTTAAAAAATTGCCAAGTGGCAGCAATAAGTGAGTGAAAATTGGCTTAATAGAAGTGTGACATTTGGTAGCTTAAATGGAGGATAAGTGACTTATTTCTATTTATGACATGTGGGTTATGTTGGATCGGAGAAACAAAGCATGTTATATTTGGAGAAACGGTAGATTTCAAAACTTTTAAGAAATCATTACTTGCAGCAGAAGCAACAAATCCAAATCATCATGCTAACCCATACATGATATGGTATAAGGATAATAAAAAATAAACAAGATCAGGAGTATTACCGACTCCTTTGCTACAGCTTTA
>JANSVA010000008.1:38889773-38903170 GCA_025504915.1 Erythroxylum reticulatum | reverse complement strand
TATCCCCAAAAAGTCAAACTTTCTTCAATTCTTCAATTTCTCACACCTTTTTCTCTTTATTTCTTGCTTTTGAACTTTCCTTTCAATCAACTTCTTTCATAACCCATACAAATCTACACAATTATCAAAATCATCAAAACCAACATATATATATATATATTCTCATCCATTTTCTCAAAGTATCATTTCATCTATATCACAATACATATACTAAAATATTCATTTCATACCTTTTATATTTCTAAATTTCACTAAAAGATCGGGGTCCAACAGAACTTTCCCAGTAAAATAGACATCCCCCTTCTAAAAGAACTTTCCCAGTAAAATAGACATCCCCCTTTTAAAAGAAGGGTCATTTCTTTCATGAAAAGACAGTTACATAACCACCAGTAACCACAACTCCATTTGAGCTGTCAAACTATATGTCCATGCCCAATTGAGCCTATATTTACATTGCAAAAATTTATAATAAATCCCATTATAACAATTTATAACCCATAAGCCCTCATTTATACTCAATACATCCAGATAATCTCAATATTAATAAAAAACAACTCAATTTAATTAAATTCATGCATTTGTATAAAAGCATAACCCTTTTCAAAATTTTATCTCACAAGTTATGAATAATTTAAATATGTTGATTTTGTGAAAATTGATCTACATAATATTTGGGAATTTTTAAAATTATTTTTGATCATTTTTCAACTGGTCAGAAAATCATCACCGTCACTAGAGCGTGGGGTACACACCAACGCTGGAGGGGTGATGACCTTCACTACTCTCATAGAAATGACGAGGTCACCTTCATGAATCCAATGACACTGGTCTTGCATCGAAGCTTCTCTCAATTTGTAAGAATTGAAGGATTAAATCTCATAAGTGACCCATTTTTGTTCATTAGTAAAATGAGCCGATTGGTATCAAGTTTCTCTCCTCTCCTACTTTTCTAGGATCGTTAGACATGATGGTGGTATTAGTTTTACACAAAAATGACTAAAAAAAAAGATCGATGACCTATCTAAACAAGCCGAAATTTCCAATCGTGATTGCTCCAAATCTGTCATTTTTTATGAAATAAGTTTAGGGATTTGTTAGAGTTTTCCGTGGAGCCTTAGGTTACCGAAAATGGCGATCAGACAATGAAGATATGAGTGTCGGAAGTTGGAAGTGAATAGTAACTTATAGGGAAAAGAATTTAAGAGAGAAATGAACTTAAGCTTTCTTAAGCTTAATTTATACTTTTATAGGCCTTTCTCATTATTTGTCCATTATGAGTAATTTAACACAAAATTTGGATCATTACATTTGGATTTTGAGTTGGGTTTTAATGAAATTTATAATCATTTTATTCCTAATATTTTCTAAAATTTAATATAATTTAAAATAATCTCCTTTATAGAATTCATTCTAATTTAAAATCATCTCCTATATGGTTAAAATAAGATATTGATATTTTATACCATTTATAACATTTCATGGTTAGTTCAAAGAAAAGTTTTAATTAATTCAATCATCTTAATCTGCCACGTTCTTCACTGATACTACTTGGACGTCACAGATGCTATGATTCATCTTCGAAGCATTGTATAATTGAAAGTAGCTCACAAGTTCAAGTAACACCGGTTGGTTGGCGATAGTACTTAAGCAGTCCATTAATTCAAAGGTGCGCTCCCTAAGAGTTGAAGAGTGGTCCCCATAAACCATAATTTTCCTCCCTTGGCCTGCGTTTCGGTAAATTCAACAGAAACATTCACTCTGATTGCTGTTAATATTTGCCATAGACCGGTTGAAAGATAAGTGCAGTTGATAATATCAGGATATAAATCTGCTCACCTATGAATGCTTTGATTTCATTTCTTGGATTTATGGCATTAGTGGGATTACGATTAAGCTATTTATTTTCTTAACATATAAAACTTAAATCTCTCAAAACCAAAATTTGGACTTATTGATATCTTAAACATCCTCTGCTACTAATTGAGGACCCCATATAACTCAACAAGTTATATGTATTACGAGTTTAATATAGCAGTCAAATGGCAGATTTCCCTAAATCCTATCTTGATAGTTAGATATTCAAATGACGACCAAATAGAATGGCATTGGATTCCTTGATTTAACTTAATGGCCCTAAAAAGTCTCCATATAACATGAGACTTTTTAATTTTCTTCTCTCAAAGCTGCGCTTTGGTATGAGGATGAAGAGTGGCCCCCAGAAATGATATTTTTCCTCCTTTGGCATGCGTCTTGGAAAATTCAACAGAAACAGCACAAGTCTTGAATAAGAGTCCCTAAACTTTGAAGCATCAATCATAATTGAGGGTAACCAGGCGGTTCAATAATTCAACGGTGCTGTCCGTAAGAGCACCATATTTTTCTTCCTTGGCATGTGCTTTCGACTTTCTCTGAATGCCTGAGTTTACAGCAACTGAATCAATAGAAATATTCACTCCGATTGGGCAAGAGGTTGTGGTTCGTATTTTCTAAAAAGTATTTGGGAAATCTGACTCAAAGACAAAGACCGGCAAGGCATAACTTTTTCGTTTTGTGAAATATTGAGAATCAGCTTACACCATTGGCCCTTGTACTTACTGTTACCTGGTAGTTTCAGTATATAAGTCGTACCAGGATCTTCAGTGCCTCCCATGAACTCCTCAACTCATAACAACACTTCTCTACCTTTTTTTTCCATCTCATGGATTACTCTTCATCATCACATCTATTACAAATTTTTGGGGCTCTGGTATTCATGATCTTGTGTACTCTATGGTGGTCCAACAAGTACAATCATGGAAAAACCGAAAGGCGCAATCTTGTACCAGAAGTCCCAGGTGGCTTACCAATTATAGGTCATCTTCATCGACTTGCTGGAAAGAAAAACCCATCTGAATACTTTTCGTCCATGGCGGATAAATATGGTCCCATCTTCTCGATCAGGATGGGAGTTCACCCAACAGTAGTAGTAAGCGGTTACGAGTTACTTAAGGAGTTGTTCACTACATGTGCCAGAAGTTTCGCTTCGCGCCCAAAAACATCTCAAGCCAAGTACCTCGGTTACAATTCATCGGGATTCGGTTTCGCACCATATGGAACATATTGGCGAGAGTTACGTAAGCTGGCGGTGGTGGAGCTTCTCTCCATCAACAGCCTCAAATCACCGAGGCATTATCAGGTGACCGAGGTTAACCACTTGATTAACGACATGTTTTTGATGAGTAAGAGGAACGAGCACCGTCCGGTTAAGATTTTTCTGAGTGACTGGCTTGAAGAATTAGCCTTCAATATCATTACTTTAATGATATGAAGGCAGAGATTTTTCAAGAGGAACGTCGACAGAAATGTCAGCAACCAAGATAATTATGATACACATGTGGGTAAAACTATCAAGGAATTCTTGGAAGAAGTAGGCAGACCAGTTCCTGGTGATTTCATCCCTTTCTTAGGCTGGTTTGATTATGGAGGAGCGATAAAACGCATGAAGCAGATCGCTCAGAAATTGGACGCAATCATAGAAAAATGGATTGAGTAGAGTAGTGATTCGGAGAAAGATATCATCGATGTCACGCTTTCTACCATTGAAGATGAGACCACCTATGGCCGTAAAAAAGATACCATTATCAAGGCAACAATATCGGTACGTTATATTTCACTGGTTGGATAGAGTGTACCTTCATTTTATAAACGCTTTAAAATCAAACTAACAGTCATGTAATAATGTAATTTTTACTTCATAAAATTGAACTAAAATTGATTTAGAAAAGAAAGTTAAATTTAATCAATTTAATTCATTATTGAATTTAAATTTGAATCAAAACATTTGAATATTTAAAAGGGTAATTTTTGTCTAAATTTTAAGGATGTATAATCTTAAAATATCTTTTTAATAAAATTAACTTAAAGATAAATTTTCATAGATATATTATTCATAAAAAATTACATGATTACAATTTTCTCATTACAAAGCATTAATTATAACCTAAGTTGAATAGAAGATTAGAAGTAACAAGCTGTGAATATTTTTTTAACTTTCCTGTAATTTTGTATAGTATTTTGTAATATAGTTAAGCATTTAACTATTTTACAATAACTTCAATGCATATTTAAGAATTATTTTAATAAATTGAACATAATTGGATCTTTAAAACTATTAAAGGGATGTCAATCTCTTTAAGTCTCTAGTTATTTTATTAATATTATTTTTTCTTTTATTAGTTTTGATACAATTAATAATTTATCTCAAACTAAAAGAAGAATATTATAATATTTTATTATAATTTTATTGCATATTTCGAAATTATTTAATAAATCAAACATAATTTGAATTGCGGATATTAAACTCTTTTAAGTCTTCAAATTATTTTATTAATCATATAATAATTTTCTTTTTATTAATTTTGATCCAATGGAAGCCAATGTAACATAATTTAAACCATGTTGTTAGACTTTAATCGTCGCGGGCTCAGACACCTCATCTATGGTTTTGATATGGATCTTCAGCAACTTGTTAAACAATAAGCATGTATTGGAGCGTGCCCAGGAAGAGCTTGACCAAAAAAATTCGTAGAGATCGATTAGTGAACGAATTTGACACTGAGAATTTGTTGTACATGCAAGCCATTATCAAAGAAACCTTACGATTTTACCCACCTGCTCCAGTGGGAATGCCGCACGAGTCTATAGAAGACTGTTACCTTGGTGGGCATTTTATCCCAAAAGGGACTCGTCTATTTCCTAACTTATTGAAGGTGCAAACAGACCCAAAGTTCTGGTCGAATCCGAAGGACTTCATGCCTGAAAGATTTCTGACAACAAAAGCAGATGTTAATGTTTATGGTCAGCATTTTGAGTTTCTTCCATTTCTCTCAGGAAGACGGTATTGTCCTGGAATCAACCTAGCATTGCAAGAGATTCAATTGGCACTTGCAAGGTTACTTCAAGCATTTAACTTCCACAAACCATCAGATGAACCAGTTGACATGACTGTAGGCTTAAGTATTGCCCTATTCAAAGCAAAACCTCTCGAAGTTTTGGTGACTGCACGCCTTCCTCTTGTGCTTTATCAACGGTAAAAATGAGGAAGATAATATCATGTTCATGTTCATATTTTTAATAAAGAGGGGCCACAATCTCCTACCTCCTACAATGTATAAAATATGCCAAGAGTTAGCTTTTTAAACATATGATCTTCTCAAATAATATAAGTCTAATATTTATGCATAACTCATCATTCCTCTTATGTTGCCTTATACTACACTACCAAATCTTTTATTTAGGGTGACAAAAAGGTAAAGGAAAATTATAAATTAAATGATTGGATTTTAAAGATCGTTTCCCCTAATTGATTCGAGGAAATCAGGAGTATTTCATGTTTAGTCAAACAGCGGATAACATATCGATGGCATAAAAGACTACCTAAAGCTATAAAGGTTAAGGCATTAAAATCTATAGATTGGAACTTCTTATTAACATTATAAGGGTTTTTGGATTTCCTGAAGTTATCATGGGATGGGTGGAGGAATGTATGACATCATTATCTTTTAGTGTTTTGATCAACAGGGAACTTACAAAGTTATTCAAGGTAGCTAAAAGTTTGTGGCAAAGAGACCTTATGTCTCCATATCTATTCTTTTTGGGAATGGAAGTACTTATAAGGCTTATAAAGCTAAATTCTAGCAATAATCCCACATTCAAACATCATACCAAATGTAAGAAAATGAAATTACCAATATACATTTTATTGATGACATCCTCATGTTTTTCCTAGGTAGATGCCAACTCTTTGTGCTCCCTATTAACTGCAATGAATCTCTTAAAAAAACTTTCAGAATTGAAGATTAATAAAGATAAGAACAAGTTGATCCTATTTCACTCCTCATAATACCTGCGAACCTGGTGCTATAATTGGGTTGAAATGAATGAATCCTCTAATGAGTTATTTGGGGGGTACTAATTATTACCAAGAAGCCATCATACTTTGACTATCAACCTCTCTTGGAAAAATTTAAAAAAGATTCTCTAAATGATTCAATAGAAGCCTGTCCAAGCTGGTTATGTTCAACTATTAAACTCAATGATTGGTAGTCCATATATATATACTAGTTAGCCTATCTTTCAATTCCAATTTTCATTATCAAAACTATTGAGAGGATGATGAGAAATTTCCTATAGCTAGGAGACTCTAATAAGCGGGCTCTAGCCAAGGTTAAATAGAAGGAGCTCTCCTTTACCTAAGAAAGAAGAAGGCTTACGTATCACACATATAAGATTAACCAATAGAATTATGCTAATCAAAAGGCACTGGAGGATGTCTTAAGACAAACAAGCTCTATAGGTTAGGTGGGTGCATGAATACCATATACATAAAGCTCACTTTTGATCCTTCATCCCAAGAACCATAGCTCAATAGTCTTTATTACAAATACTCAAGGACAGGGAACTAATTATGGGCGATTAAATATAAAATTGGGGATGGAGTGGACAAAAAATTCTAGTTTGATAACTAAATTGAAGTTAATAAATTGAGGAATATCCCTGACCATAATATGTTACACAACATAATTCCTAAAGATGCAACTATTAGTGAAGTCTTATCAAAAAATCTCAACTTGTTTGAAACAAATCCAGAAAGCCCTCTGATCAATATGATTCTAAATACTCAAATTTTTCCAAAGAGAAGAGATAAAGTTTTATGGAGCTTGAACAAAGATGAAAACTACTCCAATTCTTTATGAAAAATTTTGTTAACTAATCCCCTATAGTATCTTGGTCCAAATTTATATGTTTCTTTCATTTTAAACTTAAAGTTGCCTTTGCAATGTGGCTAACAACTAAAGGTATACTCCTTATATATGCTTTCATAGGAAAAATTCTAAACACAACTAAAACCTGTGTTTTCTAAACACAGCGATTAGTTTGCATATAAAGGGGGTGCTATCACCTTTAAAATAAAAATTGAGAGTGTAGTATATGATTTATGGAAAGAAAGAAATTAAATAGTTGTTTAAAGCCAAGCTAAACACCAAACTAAAGTGTTAAGAGAATTGATTACCTTTATTTGGGAGTAATTGTTGAGCCAAAGCATCCTTCTCATTTACAGTTTCAGAACCTTGCTAACTTGAGGCCTAAGTCCTCCAAGCTAAGGCTATCACTAATTATGGCCTTCTGATTAACATTCGAATGATACAAGCACTTCCAGTTAAATGTAAATGGATCCTCCTTATGAGATGTTAGTTAACTGACTTCATTGTAATATTTTGCCAGACTACTTGTTGAAAGCCTTTATCATTTGAAGTGTCACAAGCTTGAGTTGTACCTCCATCAAAAAACTTCATTTGGAACCATGAAAATATCATATTAAAAGAATTTATTGAAAAGTTGATTGAGGCACTATAAGAATATGTTTTTGAAATTATTTTTTAATATAAAATATATAAACAATACATAATCTATACATATAATAATTAAAATAAGATTATTTCACTAAAATTTGGCATATATTACAATATGGCAAAGGCAATAATATTTTTCTAAGTATTCTTATTCATATACATTTCTTATAATTACATAAAAATAATTTTAATTTCATGTATGCTTTTAATAGGTGGCTAAATGATATAATTTTTTTAATTTCTTTGAATTTAATTTTTATGTATCTATATACCTTATTCAATGTTTAAATTAATGTTATATATAATTAATATTTTGAAAATTATTTGCATTTGTATTGGAGTATAAATGATAGTAACTCATAACTAATTTAAATTTATTCATTAAGCTTTTTATAAGTATTGAATTGTGCCTTACACAATATGAAAAAGAATTTCACTATATTATTGATTTAGGCAAAAAGGGTCAAATTAAAATATTAACGTTTTCATCGAAATTCAATTTAAACTCAAATGTTTCAAGACATTTAAATGAACCCTAATGTTTTGAAAATGTTTAATTGAAATACTAATTTAATAATTCCATTAATATTTCATTATATAATTTTATTTTAATTTATTCAATTCCATTTAAGATTGTTGTTAGTTTTTTGTGTTTAGGTTGAGCTTTTACACGAGGAGAAGACTTTTAAGGAAGTCTAAATGTGTAGCTGTTCGAATTCATTTGAACTAGCAACTGTTTGTTCAAAGTAAAACTTATTTTTACAAAATTGATAGCCTGACCATTGGAGATTTACATGGACATATCTGAGGCTTATAAGATCCAAATGAGGTAATTCAAAATCTCAAATTCAATTTAACATCCTGGTACATAATTCCTATATAAAACATGAGGCCCAAAAGTGCTATTTTGAGGGGCTAAAAAGGCTAAGAATGAGTTACGAAATCTGTCCCAGCCTAGTCTCACCTTCCCTTGGTTTTTAGCCCATAACTTTAGTTATAGAGCTTTTTTTTTAAGCAAAAGAGGATCCTTGGAAAGCTAAGAGGAGGAGCTTCAACTTATGTGAAGAGATAATGACCTAATGACGGTGGAATAGAGCTTAAAAAGAGGAGAGAAGAATTGGGATGGAAAGAGAGCTACAAAGGGATAATCAATGGAGTTTTGTCATCAACATTAATTGAGAGCTAGGTAAAGTGAATGAGAGTTTCATTCCCAGTCATCATTTAGGGGTTCCTTTGTTCTCAATTCTTTTGGGTTTGTAGATTTTTCTGGTTTTAATTTCTTCTTGATATAATGGAATTTACTAGTTTGAAGTCAATTGATATGGTATTATTTTCACTTTGATATTGATCTATATTATTCTTACCTTAGGTTTGCATCTAGATTTAATTGAATGTGTTGATTTAATAATTCCCATTAATATATATCTTGCCTAGAATGATTTGTGTTGTGTTGAATGCTAGGTTAACATATTGGCCACCTATTAGTATTAAGATATTGAGTGAAGAATCTAAAGGTGAAACTTGATATTGGAACTAAAGAATCAATTCCCCTAATAATGAATTAGAAATATAAGTTTTAGGGATTGCTTAATTCGTAACTTCGAACGGTTAGTAATTGTTAGTTTGTGAATGTAAGAATTATTAAATTGAAAGTTGTTAATTTGATTGAAGAGAGAACAAAGTTGTAGATTATATTAATAGGAAGTTTAAGAATTTAGGCTTGAAATTGGATCAAGTGTAAACCCTAGGTTATCTTTGAAAGGTTTATATCCATTTTATCTTTTTGTTTAATTTCATAATTTCACAACCTCTATCCTTCTTAAATTTGATTTTTTAATTTCTTGTTTTTAATTAGGTTATTACAGTTAACAACTTCCTTGTGAGACGACCTTGGGGCGTCCACCAGTATAATAACCTTGTATACTTACAGCTGACAGGTTTAGGTAGTGCTAAGTAGATCACAACAAGTTTTTGGCGCTATTTTCGAGGAAGAATGTTACTAGTAATAAATTGATCATTTTAATTAAAATTTTTTACTTGTTTCTTTTTTAATTACGTTTAGGTGTTTTATGCAAGGGCACAGGTCCTTAGGAAACAAACTCATTCCTTACATTGATAATGTTCACAGACTAGCAAGAGTAGAGGAAAGAAATCATGAAGGAGTGGAAGAGGACATAAACTTAGAATTGGAAGAAGAGTAATTTGAAGAAGAAATAGAAGGATCAGCCATAGCCGAAGAAGTAGCACAACCTATGAAGGAATATGCTCAACAATTATTGGGACAACCACTTCTTACATATGGTTGAGTAATGCAGCGAGAAACTACGATATGAAGAGTACTCAATGAAACTACAACATGCAGTCATCTTTTCATAGAGTACCGAATGAAGATCCTCTTAACTTCATTTATGATTTCTACTCCATGTTCCATAAATTTCCATTACAAGGGTTGTTAGAAGATGAGATGAAGATGAGGTGCTTCCCTTACACCTTAAAGGACAAGGCCAAAGGACGGTTGATGACCCTACCAAAGAATTCTTTAACAACATGGACAGAGGTCTATAATAATTTCATTAGAAAGTTTTACTCACGCTAAAAAACTAAGGAGCTTCAGGGAAACATTGCAACATTTATTCAAATGGATGGTGAACCATTCCATGAGGCATAAGATCACTTCAAATCCTTGTTATTCTAGTTCCCTCACCATCATTATCCACAACAGCTTCTTAGTCAGTTCTTTTATGATGGGATCATACAACAATGCTAGAAAATAATAGATAATATAGTTAGAGGAGATATAGGAGAAAAGAAAACTGAGGAGACCTATCAATTATTTGAGTTGTTTGGTGTAAGCCTTCAATAGAAGAGTGTCAGGGAAAGATGCCAAGCAGTTTATGAGTTAAGCTCCAATTCTGAGATGGCTATGCAAATAGCCAAGCTGACCAAGAAGGTGAAGATGTTGAATGCTAGAGGGAGCACACCTATAACAAACCAAGAATTGTGTCTTGTATGTGGCATGATAGGGCATGGTGCTAAAATGTGTCCATCGAGCTTTGATTTATACTAAAAAGGGCAAGAGCAAGTGAATGCCCTTGGTGACTTTCAACAAAGGTGAAGAATGATCCTTTTTCCAACACTTACAACCTCAGTTGGAGGAATCATCCCAATTTCTCGTGAAGGAATCAACAACCTAATCACCCTCAATAAACATTTCAACCTTACAAAAGGGGACCTCAATTCCAAGGTCAATGTTCTAACCAAGAACACCTAAAGAAGTCATCATTGGAGGATAGTTTGAATGCCTTCATTCAAATTAGCACTCAAAATTAAGAGATGAACAATAAGAGGTTTGATTCATTAGAGGCATCATTGAAGAAGGTAAAAACCTAAGTGGTGCAATTGGAAAAGCAACTTCAAGATAACTAAAAGGGGGAAGTTTCCAAGCCAACTAGAGAAAGATAAAGAAATTACATTCTTATGAAGTGGTAAGTTACTAGATAACAAGGTTGATAATGTTGTAAATATAGGAATAGAGCATGAAGAGGATGGTGAGAAGGAATAAACTATCACAACACCATTAGAGAAGGAAAATATGAAAGCTTCAACTTCACCAAAGTTCCATAAGTCCTCTAACCCACACAAGCCACAAATTCCTTTCTCGAGAAGATTGAAAGGTGAGAAACATGAAAAACAATTTTTTGTTAAGTATAAATCTTTCCTTCAAGTGATTAAAAACATGCTAGCCTATGCTAAGTTTTTCAAAGAGTTGAACACTAAAAAGAAAAGTTATGTGCCAAATGGTTTCGGAGGTATAAAGTGTTGTTTTCAACATAAGTTACCTCCCAAACTAAAGCATACTGAGAGTTTTGTAATTAACATCTCTTTCGAGAATGGAAAGGAAACAACTAGCATGTGTGATTTGAGGGCTAGTACTAATTTGATGCCTTATTCTATTTATTTACAGTTAGAGCTTGGGGAACCTAAACCTATTAAGAAGGTCTTGTGATTGGTAGAACAAACTCTTAGATTCCCTAAAGAGATTATAGAAGAAGTGTTAGTATAGTTTGAGGTGCTAATAGTTCCTATGGACTTTATATTCCTTGATACGGGGAAAGAAATTCCTAGGGATGCTTAGCATACTATTTTGTTAGGAAGACCTTTCATGGCCACCACTAACACTTTGATAGATGTTAAAAATGAAAAATTAGCCATGAATGTTTTAGGACAAACTGTGGAGTTTTCAATTTTTAATATTTTCCTTATTCCCACTACTGTTGTGTACGAAAGTTGCTCCTTCACTGATTGTATTGATCTTGCTATTAGAGATAATTTCTTGCAATAAATTAGTGATGACAAGCTTGAGCTTACCTTGACTTTGAGCAAGGAGGTGGAAATTTTAGACTTGGAAATTAAGTAGTGCAAGTTGATTCTAGGTAGCGAGAATAGAGAGAGAGATCTTGAGAATGTTGAGGTAGAAGAAGAGGTTAACAGAGAAGCTAATCAATCAAAATTAGCAGAAATAAAAGAGTTCCCAAAATACTTGAAATATGTTTTCCTTAGGGAGAACATCACACACCTAGTGATTATTTTTGCTTCTCTTAGTAGTAAAGAGTAAGAGAAATTTGTGAGGGAATTGAAAAGGCTTAAGAAAGCCATTAGTTGGGGATTAAGTGATAGAAAGGGCATTAGTTCCTCCATGTGCATGCATATAGAATAATCTTAAAAAAGGGGACTAAGACAATAAGAGAGCCCCAAAGGAGGCTCAACCCTAACATGAGTGAGGTAGTTAATATAATGCCAGACTTTCTGAGCCCTTTTGTATTATTCTGTACTTGGAGATGCTACTGTATATTGATATATACATGGTTATATATGAGTTCAAAGATGCATTTAAAATCCTTTTGGGAATATATGTAAGTGATTTATAATGTTATAGGCCCTTACATGAACTTAGAGTTCATTGGTATGCGTAATCTTGGAGATTTCTGACATATAAGCTTCTAAGTGTGTAAAACTAAGTCCATTGGATGGATATGACCATGGTGGTTAAGTTAAATGTGTTCTAATGCCTTAGAAGTGATTAGACATGATTTATAGACTTATTGGACACTTAGAAAGCTTAATTGGAAAAGTTGATGTACATAAGGGCTTTTTTTCCAATTGTTAAAAGTCAAGGGACTAAAAGTATATTTTCAATTCTTGGAGGATCAATTTGTAATTTTATAAAGTTAAATGTATATTTACAATTCTTGGAGGATCAATATGTAATTTTATAAAGTTGTTATTTTCAAAAGTTTGAGGACCAAAATAAAAATAAAAGTTTTGGTCATTCCCAAATTTTGGGCTTAATTGCAAATTAGGAAAAGTTTGGAGGGTAAAATGGTAATTTCACAAAAGAAGAGTCAATATTCTAGACCCTTCTTTATGTATGGCAGTGTGACCCATTACTAAATACTTGCAACATTTTGTTTTAATTAAAAGAAAGGGGAACTATTTTCGGCTATCACTAAATTCTACCCTTATTTTTGATTCTCCAACCCAAATTAAGGTGTTCTGAGCTAATTTAGGGTTAAGGAACTCAAATCTATCATTAGATTTGAGAAATTCTCTAAGGATTTTAAGATAGCACCAAAGGAAGGTTTAGGTAAGTTTGTCGCATCTTTCTCTATATTATGATTTTGAGTTTAGTGTTAAGATATGTTGTTCTCCATGCTTGAATATATATGAAACATGGTTTAGATGAATTAAATGAGTCATAGAGAAGTCCCCTTAAGTCAAAACCGAAATGCCCCCTCTATGGTGAAAGTCTTTGAATTTTTGAATAACTTTTGAAATTGGTGATTTAAATGAATTCTATGGTGTTAATTGTATTTGTATAATGTGAATTGATGATGAAAAATGAAGAAGATGTATATTAGATGAGGCTTCATCGAAATGATGGGAGAAGGAATGGATTAATGTAATGAGTTGCATAATTATGATGAATATGGCTTAAATGAAGGGAAT
>JANSVA010000008.1:38843526-38869077 GCA_025504915.1 Erythroxylum reticulatum | reverse complement strand
TTGTCACTTGTGTGTATGGGTTAAACAACTTTAATGATAGGAAGAATCTATAGTAAGCTCTTTCCAATATAAAAATCTCAGTGGCAAATCATCCTTGGATTATAGAGGGGGACTTTAATGCGGTTTTATTTTCTCATGAGGTAGAACCTATAAGTCCTTTGACTTTTAATGGCATGTATGATTTTAGGCAATGTGTAGAGGACTATGAATTGTATGAGCTTAATTCTAGCGGTCCTAGGTTCACTTGGACCAATAAATAATATGGAGAGCTCTTTATTGCTAGGAAGTTAGATTGAGCTTTTGTAAATACTGCCTAGAGTTCTAGGTTTCCTAGATCGTATGCGATGATCCAAAATCCCAACATTTCTGATCATTCCCTAATTTTGATTAGGGCCTTAACAGACAAACAGAATCAACCTTCCCCATTTAGGTTTGCAAACTTCCTAGTTTTATAACCTAATTTCCTCTCGATAGTGGAAGAGAAATGGATCACTCTGATCTAAGGAACGACTATGTTTTATATAGTTTCTAAACTTAAACTGGTGAGGAAAGCCCTCAAGTCTCTTAATTTTGGTTAAGTAGGAGATGTCTACACTATAGTAGAGAATTGTCAAATTTCTCTCAACATTATTCAAGATCAAAAGAGAAAATTTCCCAATAGCTCAGATCTGGTCGAACAGGAAACTAAGGCCATCAATAACTTTTTAAGAGCCTTAGATGATCAGGAATCCTTTCTCAAACAATCTTCCCGTATCAAGTGGCTCAGAGAGGGGGATTGAAATACCAAGTTTTTCCATAATTCCATTCTATCAAATAGGAATAACATTCACTTGATTATAGGGGAAAATATTATTAGAATTGAGAATGTAGATGAGATTCAAAATCAATTCCTAGGTTGCTTTCAAAGGACTATTAGTACTAAGAAGGACGTTCCTCCTTCTAACGAGTATGTTGATAATTTATTCCCTCATCGAATTACTGAAACTCGTACCAATATTCTCATTGCTGAAGTCACTATTCAAGAGATTAGGGATATTCTCAAGTCTTTTAATTCGAACAATTCTCCTAGGCCAGATGGGTTTAATGGGGTATTCTTTAACCATACATGGCCTATTATTAGGGAGGATTTTCCTAGGGCTATTAGAGATTTTTTTTCTTCATAAGAGACTTCTCAAAGAAATCAACTTTACTTTCATCACTTTGGTGCTAAAAAAAGCCAATCCTTCCACAGTAGATGATTATAGGCCTATATCTTGTTGTAACTTTATTTATAAGGTGATAGTGAAAATCTTGGCTAATAGATATAGAGAGTTACTCCCTTTTAGTATTAGCCCAAACCAAAGTGCATTCATTAAAAATCATTGAATAGGGGATAATATCTTGTTGGCCCAAGAGATTTTCAAGAATTACCATCTAGCCAATAATCATATGAGATGTGCTTTTAATATGGATTTACAAAAAGCATATGATTCGATCCATTGGGAGTTCCTCCTGAATGTGTTATAAGCTGTATGTTATCCTCCCAAATTCATTCATTTGATAAGAGAGTGTATTACCTGTCCTGCCTATGCAATTTTGATTAATGGATCCCCTATAAAATTCTTTCTAAGAAAGTTAGGATTAAGATAAGGTGACCCTCTATCCCCTCTTCTCTTTATCATTTGAATGGAGGTTTTCACTAGGAGCCTAAATGCATGCATATTAGGCAATAATACCTTTAATTATCACTGGAGATGTAAAGCTCTTAAACTCACGCATCTCTTGTTTGCAGATGATCCCTTAATGTTCTGTCATGGAGATTTGGTCTCAGTCCAAACCTTACTAGATTGTTTAGGATCTTTTTCTCAATTCTTTGGTATGGTAATGAACCTGGATAAGACTCATTTCTTTGTCTCTCCAAATCTCGACCAACTGGCCCATCAAATTGAAAGCTTGTCTGGTCTTAAACAAGGACACCTTCCCATTCGCTTTTTAGGACTTCCTCTTATAACTGGTCATTTGTCTAAGAGGGATTGTCTTTCTTTGTTGGAAAAAATTGATTGTAGAGTTAACAAATGGACCCATAAAAATCTTTCTTATGTTGGAGGAGTCCAATTACTTATTTCAGTCCTGTCCACCTTTCAAGTTTATTGGTCTAATATCTTCATTCTACCTTCTTCCATCATTAAGGAAATAGAGAAAAAACTTAGGAATTTTTTATGGTCGAGGAAGGTGGAGACAAAAGCTCAGGCAAAGGTCAAGTGGAATGATGTTTGCAGATCAAAGAAAGAGGGAGGTCTAGGCCTTAAACATTTGTCTACTTGGAGTAAAGTGTTGATTGGGAAAGAATTTGGGTTCTTTTTAATGAGAGGGAAACTTTGTGGGTTAAGTTGGTTCATACCATTATTCTAAGAAGGAAAAAATTTTAGACTATCTTACCTGTCAATGGAAGTTCATGGAGTTGGAGGAATATATTGTCTGTTAGAGACCAAATTGGGATCCAATTTATATTTAGAATAGGAAATGGTAACTCTACTTTTTTATGGCAGGATCCTTGGCATCTGAGAGGAATTTGATGGCTCACTTGACTCCTCGATTGATTAATGGGTCAGATCTTCCCATGAATGCCAAAGTATCGGAAGTAATTTGGAGTAATGATTGGTGCTCGCAAGATACAACTGTGCGGACTATTAGCAACTTAGAACCTCTTTATTATAACCCAAATTCCTCAAGAGAGGATAGTTTAGAATGGATAGCAAGCCCTTCTAAGTAGTATACCAATACCTCAGTATACACTCTCATGAGACCGACAACTCAGACGGTTCCTTGGTATCCATTAGTATGGCATAAAGGGAATAGTTCTAGGTATTCCTTCATCCTATGGTTGGCCTTTCTAAACAAATTGCAGACTAGGGATAACTTAATATACCTCCATACCCCAAACTGATGCTCCTTGTGTGTTTTTGACTTAAAGACTATCGGACATTTATTTTTTGATTGCTCCTTCTCTAGAACAGTATGGATAAACACTCTAAACCATTTCCAAATTCTCCATCCTTAACTCTCGGATCTCTAATCCGTCCTATGATGGGTTACCCAGTCCCCATCCTTCAGACACTGTGACATAAATACCTTCATCATTATCCTATCCATAGTTGTCTATAGCCAGTGGTATGAACGAAACCTTCGAACCTTCAAAGATGAAGCCTTGGATATAGGGAGTCTTAACTCACAATTGATCTTTCAAGTTATGAAGCACCTCCGCTTAAACACTGAGAGAAGGTAAAATGTGTGTATGTTTTATTCTTATTGACATTTTGGTAGGTTTTATTATAGACATAGTAGTGGGTAAAGAGAAGGAAGTCAACCCCTTCCTTGAAAAATATAAAAGGAAGATCAAAGGATAAAGAGATAGCCTCAATCTCTAATAAGCATTGAAGAAAGAGTAGTGAAACCAAAGGGACTCAAGCTACAAGGTGGCCTCCATCGGTTCTACTTGTAGGAGTCTAATTTTGCACATAGAAGTCCAACTAAGGTAAGGACTCGTAGGGGGATGGATTGGTGTATTTGCTTATTGAGGTTGTGTATGGCTTTGTATTACTGGAAGTTGGTTCTATCTTAGCTAGTGAGATTGCTGTCCTAGTTTGGTCTATTATTGTGTTGTTTTGATAAAGGGCAACATTTGTAGGAATCATGCTGATCGTTTGTAAGCTAGAATTCTAATTTCGCCAATAGATTGTAGTATGGACAATCTCAAGCTGTACATAACTTCTATTTATTTATATACCTTTTGAATTACCAAAAAAAAAGAATGTTTCGCTGTGATATAGTAGACATTTTGAGAAATCTGATATAAAGAAAAATACGAAAATAAAAACACAATCATATATCTTTAAGACATGGACTTTTATCTAAATTATATAAAATCTTTAAAACATGAATGAGCCCTTAGGTTGTCAAGTCGTTACTCATACATAATTAAAGAGTGATAAATTTCTTATTTTGTCATATAAAAGTTATATTAGGCTCAATACTATATAGTCCCCTAGTTGTCAGGTCGTTCTTATTAGTATTGTTTAGTTTATCCACCCAAGTGATGGATAATTAATTAATATCATATTCCGTAGGTAGTCTAGGTCAAAAGTATAAAATTAAGTAATTTGTTTATCACACATGCATCATATGCAATAGAAAATATTATTTATTCCTAAACTACAAGTCACCTTATTATTAGGTCATTCCTTGTAAACAAAAATAAATATTATTATCTTCTTGGATGGAAAATTATTTTTGATAAAATATCATATATTATATCAAAATAAACTCAAAAATTTTAAAAAGTCAAGATTTCATGTTATTAAAATAATTTTAATAACTTTAGTGGTCATTTCACATTTAATAAAAGGCCCTATAACTGTTATCAATTCTGCCAAATTGATCTAGCAAAAAAACCTCACTTTAAAACAGTAACGAAATCAACACTATTTCAGGACATAAATATAATCTTTTATGATGACTTAACTGTTCAACGTTTAGAAACGAAGAACAACGCCCAAAAAAGTTGTTTAATGGCTAATTGGTTAGTTAATGGACAATTGTTAAAAGAAACTTCAAAGATATGGGACCAATAACGTAACATTTATCTGTCAAAAGCTTCCATATGTGTACAACATCTTGAATTTGTCTTTAATGAGTTTTCCATTAAAAAACACATCTATCAAGGCTTTTAACCAAAAGCTTTTAAACAGCTTTTGCATTAACGTACCATATCTGTCAATTGCATTTCATTAAAAGCTTTTAAACAACTTTTGCATTAACCCATGTGTACAACATTTATTAAATGCATTTAATGAAATAACTATACGCATCTTTTTTTTATAAAAGGAAATTGCATTTAATGAAATAACTATAGACATCTTTTTTTTATAAAAGGAAATTAAACGTCGAGATTACAAAACGAGCCGAGGGAAACAAATCTCCAACATATTCTCCAAAAGGACACAATGGAACCCAAAGGGTGTATTATCAAAATAGGTAACTTCGATATCAAATTGTTCTGCGTAGGTAGCAAGTCAGTCAGCACATCTGATGCTCTCTCGATATATATGTTGATAAGCAATAGTTCAGTTTTGAGAAAACAATTCATGAATCCCCCTCATGATAGGATTGAGAGACGTTGAGCGGTCATCCGAGGAGGATATTATGTTGATTACCGCTATAGAATCCACTTTAAGCTCAATTCTTTGATACCCCAGATCCTACATAAAAGTAAGTCCAATAAAAACTCTCCAGAGTTCCGCAACCATCGATGAACACCATCCAAGGTTTTGTACGAAGCCTCCAACCCAATGGCCTGTACTATCCCGTAGAAGTCCATCTGTTGTGGCTAGCGACTGGGAACATTTGCAGACTCTGTCAATGATGAGTTTGATCTACCCTGTGAGGGGTTTTCTCTATCCAAAGAGTTGTTCTTGACGAGGACGATGACTAGTGTCAATTCAGCTGTGCCACACGTCGACCTTGTGGATCTGATTTACATAAGACAAAATGAGAAAATCAGGTGAGGATGGCCAATTCAAAGATTCATCAAAAAGGGACATGTTCCGCCATATCTATAGGAGCCAATAGGTAGTGCCAAATAAGGTAGACCAATCTGCCCTAGAACTTTTTGGTGATGCTGGAGATTTGTCAATAACCACTCTCGGTGTGGCATAGTGAAAAAGTCAGTAGATCGAAGATGCGGAGTAAAAATGTGCCACACTTGGTAAGCTTTACAGCAATCACGCATTACATGAAGAGAGGATGAGAGGATTCCTCAGAGTTATAGTGGTAACAAGTGCCATCTATAGTTAAATGCTTGTGAACACATTGTTGGTTAGTGAGGAGTTGATTGTGAGCGAGGAGCCAGAGGAAGGAGCGAACACGTTGAGGACCCTTTTACTTCCAAATAGCCCTCCACACCCCATAAGGAGAGTCGACTTCATGGTCCATAAGCAGGGAATAAGTTGAAGCCACAGTGAAATGTCCATTGTCGGAGACACCCCAGCTCAACTTATCCTCCCCAAGGTAGGCCTTAGGAGGGAAAGTGCCTGCAATAAATCGGTAGATCGATATTCGAAGACAGCATTGAAAGGCATCCCATTTCCAATTACCGGCGTCATCCATAAAATAATCAACGTTGCGATTGATAATGGACACCAGGACTGGGGATGAAATATAGGTAATAAGAGGACCTACTTTGGCAATCTAAAGATTTAGCCAGAATCGGGTCCTAAGGTCATTGCCAATCATCCATTTTAGGCCCCATAGGACTATAGGCCAAGTGACCATTATGCTCTTCTAGATTATTGAGCCTCCATTAGCGTCTAAAGAGGTGGGGAGATTGTTGGCATCAAATTTATATTTTGCCGATAGAACTTTTACCTATAAGGTATTAAGCTTGACAATCAAAGTCCAACCTAATTTCTTCAGAAAGGCACCGTTAGTATATTTTCCGGATGCTTAGGCCTCCCATCTCTTTTAGTTTACAGACCTCCTCCCAATTCACTAAGTGCATCCGCTATTATCCATTGGATGATCACCATAAAAAATGACACAATAGTTTCTCCAGCTCATCGTAAAGGCTGCATGGTAGCTGGACTGTCTGCATGGTGTAATTAGGAAGGGTCGTAATAACTGATTGAGTCAGGTGATGTGCCCTGTAAAAGATAAAAGTTTGGTAGACCAGTCAAATAATCATTATTGAACCCTATCAAGAATGTATTGATAGGTTCTTTTATTGACTTGTTCATGCAGCAGAGGAACTCCAATATACTACCGAGATCGTTCGTCTAGTGAAGCCTAGAGCTCGACTTAATAGGTGTGCGGTCTAGGCAGGTATATTTTTGGAGTAGTAGCATCTGGAATTTTCGTGGATGAAGTGTTGACCCAAAACATCATAGGAGGAAGTTAAAATATCCCAAATGACAGACACTTAATCCATGGAAGCTTCGGATAAAAGGATTAGGTTGTCGGTTAAGAACTGATGGGAAAGAGTCAGGCCATTTTTATTGAGTTGAATCGGCTGCTAGTGACTTTGTGTCACTACATGGTTAATCGAGTGTCCTAGTCTTTCTATGCACAGGACAAAAAGATAAGAGGAGATGGGATCACCCTGTCGGATACCTCGGGAGGGGCTAAAGGTTTCGCTGAGTTCCCCATGGTAGGTCACCTAAAGTGAGGCCGAGGATATGCACTTCATTATGAGGGTAATTAGGTCCTCGGGAATGTTAATGTCAATGAGAGTATCTTGGATAAAGGCTCATGACAGACGATTATAAGCTTTTTCCAGATCCACTTTGGTAGCCATAATCCCTTTCTTACCCGTTTTCCATTTTATGGTATGGATGACTTCTTGGGTGATGATAATATTATCAGCAATTAGTCTCCCTGGGACAAAGCTGCATTAGGTGGTACTAGATCCTCAAGGTAAGGTTTAAGCCTATTTATGATTACCTTGGTGATAGCTTTGTAGATTACTGAGCATAAAGCAATTGGCCGGAATTGCGTAATCAGAGTATGAGTCAGAATTTTAGGTACGAGAACCAAAATGGTTTGGTTAAGTTCCGATTCCCAGGCCTCATAACGAAAGATTCACTGTAAAAATAAAATGAGAGACGGGCCAACAATGTTCCATTAGGATTGATAGAATAGTGCGGTTAATCCATCAAATCCTGGAGCTTTGTTAGGAGCCATAGTGAAGAAAGTTAGCTTTATTAAATCAGGACTTGGTAGCCGTCCCATATCACTGTACACATCTTTTTATTGATAACATTTGTCCAAAGCTTTTAATGAGTTTTTCATTTTCACAGTGGATATCGTAATCTTTTAACCATTGTTCTCTATTATGTAACATGTATTACTTACGAAGAGAGTTTTGCGTTCTTTCATTTTTGTAATGTTTATATCCGTAAAGAACATGAATTGAAGTGTTTGGATTTCGGTGAATCCAATTTTAAAATAAAGTCAATATGTTCTTATGCATATTAAATGAACATTTTTTATGTGCTAAATCAAAAAACACAATAAAATATGTAAATTATTGGTTGTTTTTCAAGTATGATGGGAGCGTAATACTGGCTCTAATATCAATTAAAGGATCGCATATACAACGGAAATTAAAATTACAATCCTATATTCATCTATTACGTTTAACAAACATACTAATAGTAAGAACAGGCAAAAATAAATACTTGAAATTTGTAAGGATTAATCGATACTAAATTTTAAAAATATAAAGTTTTTATGTACCCCACACTAAAAAAATACGTCCTACTTTTAACACTTGATATAACTATGGTTAAATTTTAAAGAACTCTTTCTTTGAGAATATAACAAAATAAATTTGTCTCTTTTCTCTTGTTTTTGTCCACGTACAGAGAACGAAAAAGGAGTACATCTCTGTTTTCGTTTTGCTTTCACCATACAAAAACAACAAGAATCCATATTTCACTTTACTCTTTGTCTTCTTATCCACGTACAAAAAAAATCGAAAACTTATCATATACACTCTTCACTGATGTTAAATGTTTTAACATAATTGTTTTTAAAAACTTAAAACAACCAACGCATCTTTTTTTTTACCACCCACGTCTTTACGATTTCATGTCTTTTGCTTCCAATTTTTTTAAATAATAATTATTATTTATAAAATAAAATAAAATAAAACTATTTTATTTTATTCATTTATTTTGTATAAAAGAATTTCTAATATTAATTATATTTTCTGTTCTAGCAAAAAATATAATAATATACTATATAGATTATTTAATAAATTATCTCATAATAAATTAAATAATTATAAACAGGAAATATTAAATTCGTACGTATGTGACCACACAGGTTCATCACTAAGCTGATAGTAATTAATTCAATTAATTACTAATCAAGGTTAGTGTTTAATAACACTCCTCAATAACCGGATAGTATTTAATAACAATCTTAAAAAGGCAGAACCTGGTTAAGGACAACGTGTTATTACATTCTATCATTACAACTCCAGATTATCCTAAGATATAGTTTAACTGTCAAACCCTATTAGATAACCAACTATGTTACATGTCGATCATTAATGATTGGTTAATAACTTAGAAAACTCCCTTTTCTCACTCATTCAATTACCCTAGACAAGGTCTTGAAACAACCATTAAGATCAATGATAATATAGATCTCAAACTTATTACCTAGAGTCAATGGATCTCATCTTGACTCACCACTAACCAGATAGATACTTAATTATATCAATAATCATTCAACTAGCATATGTACATACTAGGTGTCTAATTTCAAAACATAATAAGTGACCTATTGATTACTATGATGATCTGAGGTCAAATGAAAAATATACATTTAAATCCTTATGAGAATATCTCAGTTAACAGTTTATAGGTAATATTAACTATTGAGAATTCTCAGTTTGGTCAATTCAATGATCATATCTCCATATGCATCATCTATATATGCAACTTAGTAAATGAGATCTACTAATATCCATCCAATAGATACTATTACATACATATTGATCTAGCTGGATCATTAAAGTCCTTATTTGATGATTCTATAACAAAGGACACTTTTAAATTAAACCCTAAAGACTTGATTGTTATTATCATAATCTCCATTATGATAGCAAGTGTATAAATTTAATCAAGGACTTATCATATTATAATAAAATACAATAAACATAATATGATAACATAATCATTTTCCATGTTATCAAACAAAGTTAATAATTACAAAACAAAAAATGTTCAATCTATTACATAACGATTGGGTCATGGGCGTAATTATAATAGAGAGAATAAAAGACAACTCAGCAGAAAAGACCTTGCCCAAAATATAAGAATCCAAAGGAGAAATGCAGAGTAGATTAAACAATAGTAACACAGAGGAGCAAAAACGTAGTGTAGAGGCAAGAGTGTTACGCATAACCAAAAGAGGATAGCCAGAACGACATAATAGAGAGAAATCTAAAAAACACAAAACACAATCAACTAAATGAGAAAACCTAGGAATATAAGAGATTATAAAAAATGACATAGTTGTGGAGACTCAATCGCAGAGAAGAAAAGTCCTAAATAGAAGCCTAAGCTAAAAAGGACAACGAGCAGTCTAAGGAGCAAAAAACAAAAAGCACACCTATGAAAAGGAAAATAAAACATAAGCAGCAACTGGAAGAAAATGCAACCTAAAGGACAACTTGTGAGCAACATGAAAATGCAGAGAACCAAAGGGGGAAAAAAAAGAAGAAAAGATAGCAAGTCTAGCAGCCATTTCATCTCCATAAAAGATAAGAGAAATCTTCAGATCCATTTGAATTGGATTTGATAAGAGTAAATCAGCAGAAGCTTATCAACAATTTAGAAACGTATGGGCTCTTGGTATGTCTCGTGAGCCTATAAATGGGCAGTAGTAGCAAGGAAAATATAACAAGCAAGCATACAAGTAAAGGCTAAGAGCTTCAAGAGGGTTGCCATTTTTCAAAGGTGGGTTATGTAACATCCCATTATCCCATGTTAAGGGTTAAAACCTTAGAATACTGTACATAAGAGTTTATTGAGAAGTTAGAAAGTGCATCTCATGCTCCTGCATAATATAGCATACATATACATATGATTATTACTTATTGCACACATTAAAATGATTGTACATACATTCATTGACATTTTACAGGTATAGATGATTTTTAAATATTTATTATGTGAATAGTGAATATTTTGTCTTGAAAATTAATTTGGAGAGTAAATTATTGATTTTGAATTTTTAGTGAAATTTAGGAAATTTATGAAATTATGAGTATTTTTTGACTAGGAAAAATATCAAGTGGCAAGACAATTGATTTATGTTAGTAGAAATAAGTGCCAAATGGCAATTGAAATAATTGGCTAATGGTAGTACAATTTGTTAAGAATATGATATCAAAAATTGGGAGACAATTAAATTAAAAATTGGAGACAAATTGACTAGTTAAATAAGAGAACAAAGGAGAGACTATAGGAAAGTGACATGTGGCAAGTAACAAGTGTCACTTGCCGCACCATAAGTTATAACCCATGAAACTCTCCCAAGTGAAAGACCATCTTCATTTTTATTTGTCTTTCACTGTGTTCATTTGTTCTCACCTCTTGTTAATTTCTCTTCATTTCTTTCTTCATCTTCTTCACCTACGAACCTCTCTTTTTTCCCTAACAACACAAGCTTTGTTCTCACCTTTCACTTGCTATTTTCATTTTGTTATCTTCTTCACTGTCACTAAAAGACCTAAACCTTTAACCTTTGATTTTTAATGATCGTGTGAGTCATGGAAAGCTAGGGTACATGTGATTTTGAAGATTTTGAAGATTTTGGAGTTTTACCAAGTAAGTAACGTGTTAATTTTCATAAATTGTATGAATATTAAACAAATATGGTGATTAAATGATAATGAGACCAGTGGTCATTATTCATGTGCATCGTGAGTGATGAACAGTGCATATAAAATGTCTTATTTCTGTATATGAGATGATTAACCTTTCATAAGTTGTTGTTGAGATGATTTTTTAGATAGAAAGATCATTATGCTGATGTAAAAAAGAGTGCAGGAATTTCATGAAAAGATGATATTCTTATGCTCTATTTTCAGTGTTATTAACGTGAATCTCTTTGGGTGTTTCAGAGATGAACTAAACTGAGTCTAGAGTTAAGGAAAAAGGAGTAACGTGATGCCGTGAAATGGGAAGAATTGAAATGATAGTTAGAGATGAAATGAAGGTGTTAAAGAAGACGAAGAAGTGCATAAAATATGATGAATATGCGTATATGATATGTTCTGTTTTTTATGTTTATGATCAATTCTGGATTTTGATTTGTGTTTGAATAAGTTGAGTTAAGATGGAAGTAGGAATGAGGACATAAGTTAGAAATGATAGACTAAGTAAAAGAGATGAAGAAGTGATGAAAATATGTTATTTCGTAAAATCTAGGGAAGATTGTCTGTCATAATCGTGCACGATCATGACAAAGAGGGAACCTCAGAGAGAGGAACCCTCAGGGAGGTTGCATGATTGTGCAGATGCACGATCATGACAGAGAGGAGAAATAAGGCAATGCACGATCGTGCACAAGCACGATCATGACAAAAGGGAGACATCAAGTAGTGCATGATCATGCACAAGCACGATCGTGATAGAGAGGATTCAGTAGGCAGTGCACGATCATGCACAAGCATTATTGTGACAGTGAGCGTGATAGTTTTAAATAACCTTCACTCTTTTGACCATAACTTCTTCTCCGGACCTCTTATTGACTTAAAATTTGGAACACGAACTCCTCACACATTTTCCTTCCTCTCCACAAAATTTTATGGCCACCTGAATCCATTAGGAAAGGATTAATAATGAATGATTGATGATTTTAGGATGAAAATGATGAAGTGTGTTGGAATATTTTGAATGGAATGTTTTCACTGAATAGGCATCTATATTTTGGCCATATATTGATCTATAGATATCCAAATCGAATGATTTCAAGTTTATATTAAACTAGAGACATATGGATACAAATTTTTTAAAGGAATGAAATTTTAATTCTATCTCTAAGAGTTTCAAATTTTGAATTGAAGTTGACTACTGAGTGTTGTTGCAGTTTGAGAATAGTCTGAAGTATTTTGTGTATAACTTGCAAAATACCGAACCAAATTCTGTGAACTTCGTGTCATTAGAAACTTAAAACATAGAAAAACATTTATTTATAGTAAGTTGATGCCTAAATACTTCATTTTACTTATCATAATGACCATACAAAATTGTCCTGAAAATATGTTTTGAGAAAAAGTTGGAATGATTGATTAAGTGATGAACTTAGAATAAATTTGTACTATTGAGGTGTAAACCTAAGTTCAAATTATACTTATATGAGTTTTGAAATATGAATGATCATGTGATGAGAATAAAGGAAAAATACTTGGGATTGTCATTAAGCTAGCATTATACATAATCCTTATATGCATATGTGCAAAAGTGAATACTTATATAATTGTGCAAAGTTGTGATATGTTTAGGTGTATTTTGCATGTTATAAAAGAGCATTTAGAGTGTCAACATCTATACATTGCTAGGACTTCGAGGCAATATCTATCTTGTGCAAACTATGAGTAACCTAGATGGTCTCACTATATTAATTGTTTGTTTTAAATTATGTATTAAATGATTATGTGAATGTGATTGTGTTGAATTTGGGCATTGAATGTCCAAGGTGTTTAATGCATGAATAAGATATTGGAAGTGCTCCTTATATGTGAATTTTATGAAATAAGTGATACTCAACATTATTGTTGAATGTTGGACTATGGTCCAATGATAAATGTGAAAGTGAATGTGTAAATTGAAATAAAGTGACTGATTAAAAATATGTGAACGTGATGCATTTCATTACATGAATGCATGACAACATAAAGGTTTTTGTAACTAGAGTAGCCACTGAAGAAAGAGCTTAAAGCTCAGAATGTGATAAGAGCCTTTGGCTCATTTGTTAATGTACCTAGTATCTACTAAGGGATATGGGACAATTTCTGGAACAAGCCTGGTATTCACAAGGATATGGGCTAATAAAAAGGCACTCGGTAACAACAAAGTAATAAGTGAAAGTGAGTCACATGAGCATTACATATACAATTAATATGTATGTTTGAATGATTGAAATGTATTATTAAATTGTGTTAAGCATGAAATGTGAATTAAGTGATTATAGTGATATGTGATGCTATATGATTATCAGTGAAATGATGTGAATTACATTATTACAAAAACTACTTATGTTATATGATATGAGTGAACCATCAAGGATGGTTATCTCATTGAGTTCTTAAAACTCATAAAAATTGCAACATTGACATTTCAAGTACGAAAGGGACGATATAGCTTCTAAGTCAATTTGTAAGAGAGCTAACACTAATTTTTGGATAGAAGAAATGGCTCAAAGGTTGATCAGTTGAGATTGAAGGATCTAGATAAAATTTTTGTATTATTCCTCTTATATGTAGCATGTTTAGTATACAGAGATGTAAACTCTGATTTGTTTTTGATAATGTACATTTATGGATATTTTGTAAAGCAACAATGTACATATTGTCTAAGAAATAAAATGAGGAATTTTACGTTTTTAATTATTGTGTCATTCTTTATGATGTCTTATAAGACATCGTAACTGCTCTAACATGTCATTATCATAGGTTATGTACTTGAATGTCCTCAGGATGTTCAGGTATATACTCTATGGTAGTCGGGTGTTATGGGTTAAAGTTGAGAATTGTGGCAAGGAGAGTCGGGAGTCAAAGGAGAGCTAAATCCTACCTATTTTGAGCTAGTTCGTGACTGGTGAAGGGAAAATTCTAGACTTTAGGGTTGGCTTGAGGTCTGTACAGTAAAAACAGTCAATGAGTTTTCCAAAAACCCTTACTTTCCTTTTTATGTTTTTCAACCTTTATTAAGGTTAATTGTTGGATTTTAGTTTAATTATTTTCTTTTGATTATTTGTGATATTATTTTAATTCAATTGATTACTGAGTGAATTTAACACTTATGCAACTGTCAAAATTTTGACGTCAAAATTTTCGCTATTTATTGTGCTTCTTTATGCTTGAAGTATTGAGAAATTTTGGTTATTTATTGTACTTCTTTATGTTTGACGTATTGAGCTAGTTCAATTTCTAAGAGTAAAAAGAAGCAAGTAGAAACTAGCTGGTTGGTTTTCTAAAATTAATTTACTAAATGTCTCTGTTGAGCCTGGGTCTCGGTACTTATTACAAAGCTACATTACAAGCAGATCGGGTGAAGATCATATGAGAAGAAGGCTGGAAGCTCGAATTTGTAATGAGAAACTTAAACCCGTCTTTTACCCAATTTGGTGAGTTCCATTAGTCACCCTCGTGCACTTCTGATGTGACACTCAAACTTATAAAAATCATATCTTTCAATTATGATGTCCAAAAATTTCAAACTTTGTACCATTGGAAAGCTAAGAGGATATTATACAACTTTCATAGAGACAAGTTTGTATGATTCTGCCTACATCAATACAGTTTAATCGTTGAAATAAAGACACAATTTCTGTCAAAGATAGTGTTGCAGCTTTGCCAACACCAGCCAGCACCAGTGAAGTTATCATGTAAAGACCATATCTCTCTCATACAAAGTCCACAAATTACAAACTTTATACCATTGGAAAGCTAAGAGGATATTATACAACTTTAATGAAGACAACTTTGTCTAATTCTACCTAAATTAATACAGTTTATTCATGGAAGTTAGAGTCACTACTCTTGTCCAAGGTAGTACTATAGCTATATTGCCCCTTTTTCTTCTTTTGCCTATTACGAGCTTTTACAGTTTCTAAAAACTAAAGAACCAGATCCAACCAACTAATAAATGTACATACATGACTCTCAGTATGACAATTTATTTTAAGTTTATATAGGGCCATCTAATAACATACTATTCCATCTCTAACAACAATTAACAACTCAATGAAGAAGATAGTTATGAACATGTACAAAGGGAACTTCTTCAACTCTTAATCTCATTACTTAATTAAAATGGAGTTTGAGCATAGCTTTAATTACATATCAACAGTCACATCAATAGCTTAATACAAAATATAAATGAATGCTCATGTTTGATATGCTTATAAAGCTACCCAAAAATATAGTCGAACTAAATTAGTTACAAAAGGTAACTATCTTGGAGTTTGCCAAAGATTTGCAAGGATCAATAATATTCTTGTTCTGCACCTGAGAAGTCAAAAAAATAGGTTGAGCTGTGAAGCTCAATTGCTAATACATTTATAGCCATTGATAACGAGCACACAATCAAGCACACACACACACACACACACACACACACACATATATATATTTCTCATTTTAATCTAGCAATTAAATCATCAACTGTTCTAGCAAAGCATATCATGTATATTTAATCATCAAAACATAACACTCAATTCTGTATCATGCTCGATAAATAAAAATGAAATGCACAAACATAATGGCTGGAGAGTCCCATGGATCAAAATGGAGAAGTTGAAATTTACACCATAAACTAAATGAGTCCATTTCTTAGGAGCTCATGTGCCACAAGTAGGCATTCGGGAGAAGGCTTTAAGTCAACATGCACATGACAAACAAAATAGTATCTCTCTTGCAAAAACACAAGCAAATTTTGATGCTCAATTCATTTCATCACAAGTTCATACTTTCATGCTTCTTGTGCTTTTTCGCTTTTTCCTTGATACAAATGTTGTAACATCTTTCAAGGTATAACATGATAATAAATCATAGAGCATTTTCCAACAATCACAACAATTCAAGTTAAGCAATTAAGCATACACACACAAGTAAGAAATCAGCCCATCATCCACAATAACTATAAATATATTACCCACCTAGTTGCCTGTAAATCTAAACTCAAGTTTGCCTTTCCTCTTACTCTTGCATTGGATTTTCTTGGTTTCCTTCAACCAATCAAATTTTCATTTAAACCAGTATACAAATAGAACATCCATAAAGCTTTAATAATCAAAAATTTTGAGCTTAGATTTAGTCTACCCATGGTTTATCTAGGCTAGAATAACTAAGATCTAGCTGAAAATCCATAAAAACCAAAATGGGTTTCTTGGTCCTCTTCTTTCTCCCTTTATTTCCAGCCAAGAAACTCATTTTCTCTAGTTCCTTTTTCTACCAAAGCAAAAAGAAAAGATGATGAAGATTACCTAAAACTCAGTTGAATCCTCTTCCTTCTTCCCCTTTCTCCTTTTCTCTTTCTACATTTTTTCTTTCTTTCCTACCTTCTCTAACACATTTCATGCATTCTTCACCTAAAACTTAGCTGAATCCTCTTCCTTCTTCTTCTTTCTCCTTTTCTCTTTCTACATTTTTTCTTTCTTTCCTAGCTTCTCTAACACATTTCACGCATTCTTCTCTTCTCTTTTTCTCTTTCTATGTTTTTTCTTTCTTTCCTAGCTTCTCCAACCCATTTCTTTTCTCATTTATTGAAGACTATTTTTTGTCTTTCCAAGTTTACCCTTTCACATTTAATGAAATGTCTACTTGTTCCCTTATTTTCTTATGTCTATCACACACTAACTTAATTCTAGCATTTCTATTTAATAATTCTAATTTCTATTTATGCTTGCTAAATTAATGGACTAAATTCTAAGGAAAAAAAATTTGGGGTCTAACAGTCTTGGACTGCCTCGGATATATCAAAATTGCATGACTAAATTAAAATTTAAAACCTACTTGTTCACTTGCAAATATTAGGTTAGATTTATATTTACTTATTTTATATTTCTCAATTTAGTTTGATTCGTTTTAAACACCAAAACCACAAGTCCCCTTTTTTTTTATTTATGCATTAGCTTAGTGTAATTCATTGGTTTCCGTAATTATAATTATTTTAGTTTTTGATTTTTTTTTCTAAGTAATGAGGTTAATCTTATATGTGAATATAATTGGATGAAATCTTTACATGTGGTTCAATGTATATGTAAAACTTCTTTTAAATTCGTCAAATAGCATAGCTTAATGTATTGTGCTCAAAATAACGTGGTATTATAAAATTGGATTTTATGTTTGTTCTAAAAATTTCTTATAAGTTTATTTTATTAAGTTTTGATGTTGTATCTTATTTATATGGTTAAAAAGGACATTATGTGTTTATGCGTTGATGATATTATTTTGGTATGAGAGAAATTATTAGGAGTTATTTTTTTTCTTTTAGAAGTGTTGTAATTAATAAACTAGATTTGTAAATTAACTTTTCTCATGGGATCAACACTTATTTGATATATTCTACATTGTTTAATAAATTGAAAGTAAATAAGGATTCAATTTTGTACGTATAACGATACGTATCAAATTTTGGCACCGTCGTTGAGAAAATTTTTATTTGCTTTATTTATTTATTTGTAAATCATAACTAACAATTTTTTTTCTTTTGAAGTTGTTTTACAATTGTAATAAAGAAAATGATGTTTAAAGAAATTTTGCTAGAGGGACCTTGATAGTGGAGGAGGACGTTAAGCCAACGATATAAATTGAAGGCTCTAATTAGGAGGCAACCTAAGACAAAAATCATATTTGAATTTCTTTTCCATTAGCTCTTTTTTTTATATATGGCAATTTATTTTCATATAAAAATCAATCAAAAAATTCTCTTTTGCTATTTTTTTTCTTTTTTTTTGTTTGGATATTCCTTTTTCTGCACTTAGCTGTTACATTGAGGACAATGTAAAGTTTAAGTAGGGGGAGAATATAAAGACATAACCTGATTGTTTTATGCATTTTATGAGAATTGAAAATTAAAAATATTATCTAGGAAATTGGATTGCTTACTTAGGCTAGTTGATTTTGATATTATATGCATGCATTAAATTTTCATTACCACAATACCTCTAAAAAGGACCAACAAATTTGAACATTATTTGTTATCATTACGATTGAAGGATTAACAAGTTGCATAGGTTATTTTGTTTAACATAACATGTTTTAAAACTCTTTTGTTTAATTTTAGATTCACGCTTAAGAGAATTAGCCCTCATCTTAATAAATTTATTTTATAAGTCATTGGAAGTCGTATTTTAATTTTATATACACGACATTAAAGTCAGACTTTTACTTAATTTAAAAATATTTAGTATCCTTTGTGATTTTCATTTACTTTTAATTACTGGAGAAATACTTGATGTGACCTTGATAATTTAATTTTCCAATAAAAATGTTATTGATCAAGTGCCCCTTTTACCCTCTATTATGTTCCAACTATTGGAACATAATAGAAGGTATAGGTGATTTGAAGGGTCCTTTGAGACCCAAAAAGGTTACAAGGGAAACATTTTATGAAAAAGTTATTTTAAATAGTCAAGTGCCCCTTTAAGACCAAAGATGGTTACTAGGGAAACATTTAAGGACAAGGGATCAAATACTCCTTTAAGATCATAAGTAAGGTGAGAAGATGAACCAAGCAAAAAGGGTAGTGGTAGTGTGCCTATTGTGTTAGGAGCTACTTTTGAAAAAAAATTTCAAGTCAAACCAAGATGCTTTGTAGGTAAAATTGAAATGCTGACATTGCTTCTAAACTAACTTTATTAAAATGAGGTGTGAATGTTTCCAAAGTTTGAGGTTAAAGTTTAATTTTTTAAGATATTTTAAAAAATGTTATGTTGATGATTAAATCGATTGTGAATATGCTAAGTCATTATGATTTTTGTAAATAAATCTTCTAATTTGTTGTTCAATTTTTTAAATTTAATTTATCCTATGTGAGGTATGGTGATAAAAGAGATTCATATTTTCCATTATGGTGTTGTTTTGATCAAGGACGACTGAAAGTTAAGTGTGAGAAAATTTGATAAGTATAAATTATAACGTATTTTACACCCTGATTTAATATTGATTTAAATCATTTATAAAACACATTTAGGCAAATAATGTTGCATCAAGATGTTTAGTTTCATATTTTATATAAAAAAAGAATAAATTATACTAAATATTTTATTTTCGGGTAGACTTGGTAGACTTAAGGAAAGAAATCTAGAAGAAAATCTAGAAGAAAATCCTAAGACAGACCAAAAAGTAACTGCCAAAGGTCCCCCAAAAAAAAAAAAAAGAGCATAGTATAAATGAGCAGCAGCTAGAAAATGCAGCAGAGCGATACAGTCAGGGAACATAAATAAAAAGCAGCAAAATGCGCAGGAGAGCCAACAACCAGGAGACAATGAAAGACAACTCAGCAGAAAAAACCCATTCCAAAATGCAAGAATCCAAAGGAGAAATCCAGAGTAGATTAAACGACAGCAACACACAGGAGCAAAAACGTAGTGTAGAGGCAAGAGTGATACGCACCACCAAAAGAGGACAGCCAAAACGACATAACAGAGAGCAATCCAGAAAACGCACAACACAATCAACTAAAGGAGAAAGCGCAGTAAGATAAGACGTCATCAAAAACGACATAGTAGTGGAGACGCAGCCCATCAGCAAAGAAAAACGCAAAAAGCAGACTCAGAGAAGAAAAGTCTTAAACAGAAGTCCAAGCCAAAAATGACAACGAACAGTCTAAGGAGCAAAAAACAAAATGCACAGCCATGCAAAGGAAAATAAAACGCAAGCAGCAGCTGGAAAAAAATGCAACGTAAAAGACAACAGGTGAACAACATGAAAACGCAGAGAACCAAAGGAGAAAAAAATGCAGAAAAGATAACAAGTCTAGCTACGACTTCATCTCCATAAAAGATAAGAGAAATCTCCAGATCCATGTGAAATGGATTTGATAAGAGTAAATCAGTGGAAGATTATCAACAATTCAGAAACGTATGGGCTCTTGGAGTGTCTCGTGAGCCTATGAAAACTGAAAAGGCAGCAATAGCAAGGAGAATATAACAAGCAAGCAGACATGCTGAGAGCTCTTAGAGGTCTTTGATTCCTCAAAGGCGGGTCAAAGTCGAGAATATAGCGAGGAGCGTCGGGAGTAAGAGTAGAGCCCAATCATACCTGTTTCGAGCAAGTTTGTGACGGGTGGAGGGGAAATTCTAGACTTTAGGGCTGGTACGAGGTTTATGACGACAGAAAAATTCTACGAGAACCCTTACTTTCCTTGTTTATGATTTTTCTAATTGTTGAATACTATTTTAATTATATTGTTTTGATTATTTGAGATATTATTTTAATTCAATTGATTATCAAGTGAATTAAGCACTTATACAATTGCTGAAATTTTGAATCAAAAATTTAGTGGTTGATTGCATTTTTTTATACTTGACGAATTAAGCTAGTTCAATTTCTGAAAGTAAAAAGAAGCAAGTAGAAACTAGCTAGTTGGTTTTCTAAAATTAATGTCTCTAATTGTCTCTTATATGTCAAAATTGTATGACTAAATTAAAATTTAAAACTTGTTTGTTCACTTGTAAATATTAGGCTAGATTTATGTTTTATTTATTTATATTTGTATAATTAATTTGACTCATTCTAAACACTAAAACCACAAACCCCCCTCTTTTTATTTACACATTAGCTTAGCATAATTCATAGGTTTCCATAATTATATTTATTTTAGTTTTTGATTTTTTTCTAATTAATGAGGTTAATCTTATATATGAATATAATTCAAGGAATTCTTTACATGTGCTTCATTATGTATGTAAAACTTCTTTCGAATTTGTAAAATGGTATAGCTTAATGTATTGTGCTCAAAATAACTATGTATTATAAAATTGGATTTTGTGTTTGTTCCTAAAAATTGTTATAAGTTTATTTTATTAAGTTTTGATGTTGTATCTTATTTATGTGGTTAAAAAGGACATTATGTGTTTATGCGCTGATGATTTTATTTTTGTATGAGCAAAATTATTAGGATTTAATTGTTTCTTTTAGAAGTGTTGTAATTAACAATATAGATTAGTAAATTAACGTTGCTCGTAAGATTCACTCTTATTTTTATATACTACATTGTTTAATAAATTGAAAGTAAATAAGGATTTAATTTTGTGCAACTAACAACACGTACCAGTGGGGTACGAGTTTTGTTTTTAGCTTGTTTTGTTTAATGTTTACAAGGTTTTGTTTTCTTGTTTTTCAAAATGTTTAATGTTTAGATCATTTAATGCTTTAGTGTTTTTAATTAGATTCTTGATAGATGGCCTTAAAAATATTTGAAGCCAGAGTTTGAGAATTAAATGGAATGAGTACTAATTAACAATTTGGATGGTCATTCTTTTGCATTACCTCAAACAATTGATGAGAATTTGAGCCTTTAAGATTGAATTGCAAATGGTTCTTTATCTGAGTGAACATTCTTTATTGTTGTATTGCTAGAACTTGCTTAGGTATGCATTTCAAGATCATATGAAAAATGCCATTGAGCATCAAAATTATTAAGCAACTAGGATTAACCACTTAATTTAAAAGGTTGAGCTTTTATACATCTTTAATGAGCTAATTTTGAGCCTTTTTCCCATGTTTTTTCTTTTACATAATATTATGAGCCATAAACCATTTTATCATTTTCTATCAATTTGTTTGACCTTCCATTAGGAATAAGAACATTTAAGGAATTTAGTGATTCAGTCATTATGTAAATTAAATTGTGGGGTTAATTGGTTATCCATGTTTTTTGGGGCTGAAATTTCTTTTAAATTGAGTACCTTTGTTACAATTGTGAGTCCTTTCTTGTTAAACAAAAAAAAAGTATCAAAGAAATGAAAGTTGTTGTTCCACACAGCAAGGTGACAATGAGCTTAGTTTTTGTAATAATGTTTCGATAAAAAATAAAAAATAAAAGCAAGAAAGAAAATAATATGAGAGGGACCCGATCTTTAAATTAAAGGGTACTATAGTAAAAGGGTGGAGATTTTGAAAACAATGTTTGGGATTTGTGTAGTAGTTATGCCTAATTGTTTGATTCTTAAAATTGCTCTTGTATCTAATGAGTAACTCTCTTTTCCAAATGACATACCTTTACCCTGCCCCATTACAACCAAATGAAAAAACCTTCTAATTGGTGCTTGATTGCGGTTAAAGATTTGATTAATAAGCAAGGTTATGGAGATATACTTTCATTGAATGTAAAGAGTGTAAACACTTTCATAATCAAACTTTTGAGAGATGTTGTGAGGAAGTGACATTTCTAGGTATGCATAGAAGGGCTATTGGATTTCAATAGTATAAGTTTTGTTTGATTTAGGAGTAATTGTGGAAATTATTGAAAGGTTTGTCTTCATTTTATTTGATAATTTTTAAACTTGATAAAATTCTTTCATGTTTGTTTTTGTTTACCTTTAACTTTACTTGGGGACAATCAAAGCATTAAGTGTGGGCTAGATGTTATAATGCATTTTATGTTAGGCTTCAGATAGTTTTTGTTTAATTTTTATATTTTTTTCTAATTTGTTTGTCCAAAATTGTTGTTATTTTTTTGTGTTGAGGTTGAGCTTTAAGGACTTAAGGAGAAGACTTTAAAAAGATTAGAGAAAATTTAGAGGATATCTTAAGAATTTAAGGAAGCCTAGATGTGTAGTTGTTCGAATTCGTTTGGACCAATAATAGTTTGTTTAAAGTAAAACTTATTTCTGCAGAATTGGAAGACTAACCATTGGAGCTTTACATGGACATATATGAGGCTTATCATATTCAAATGAGGTGATTCAAAAGCTCAAATTCAAGACAACATCCTGGGCCATAACTCCCATGTAAAACTTGAGGCCCAAAGCACTTTTTTGAGGGGCTAAAACGGATGAGAATTAATTAGGAAATTTGTCTCGGACCATTATGACCTTCCCTTAGCTTTTGGCCCATAAATTTAGCTATAGGGATTTTTTAAGCAAAAGGGGATTCGTTGGAAAGTTGGGAGGTGGAGCTACAACTTATGTGAATTGATCATGATCTTTAAAAGAAGACATTGAGGTTAGAAAGGAAAGAGAAGTATCAGGATAGAAAGAGAGCTACAAAGGGAGAATCAATGGAGTTTTATCATCAACATTGATTGAGAGCTCGAGAAAGCGAATGAGAGCTTCACTCCCAGTCATCATTCAAAGGTTCTTTTGTTCTATATTCTTTTGGGTTTACAATTTTTTTTCAATTTCTTCTTGATACAATGGAATTTATTGATTTGAATTCAATTGATATGAGTATTATTTTCACTTTTAATCTTAGCTAATTGAATTTGTTAATTCAATAATTCCCATTAATATATATCTTGCCTAGATTGATTGTGTTATGTTGAATGCTAGGTTAATAGATTGACTACATATTAGTCTTAAGATATTGAATGAAGAATCGAAAGATGAAACTTCATATTGGAACTAAACAATCAATTACCCTAAGAATGAATTAGAAATGTAAGTTCTAGGGATTGCTTAATTCATAACTTCAAATGGATAGTAATTGTTAGTTTATGAATGTGAGAACTATTAAATTGATAGTTTCTAATTTGATTGAAGAGAGAATAAAGTTACAAATTATATTAATGGGAAGTTTAAGATTTTAGGCTTGAAATTGGATCAAAGTGTAAACCCTAGGCTATTATTGCGGTCTAAACAAAACAATAAAAATTAAATTCTATCTAGACCAATTAGAGGCAAGCATATCCCGTCGACAAGTAATATAAATCAATAAGAATCGGATATCATACCCAAGGGAAATTTCAACATGTAAGACAATTAAATTAAACGATGAAAATTTACTCGAACAATCAAGAATTGATTGATTTGAAAATAAAATAAAATAAAGTAAGCAAATCAAGGAAATATGAAAAATGCAAGGTATGAATTAAAACGACTAGATTTAATCAAATGACAAAAATCAGTTAAGGTATTAGATTTCAATTAGATTGGACACTAAAAATAAAATTGTAACGGTGGATTAATCTAGGAAATACTTCACTTAAGAAAGTTAAACCCAATGTTCATAGGAATTTCCTTCTCTTCTAAATCCGAGTCACCCACTTGGTTTATAGATAATTCGGAATAAAAGGTGTTCAATACAAGAAGCCTAAAATTAAGTTTGTTAATCCTAGGTATCCTCATACAAGATCCTAAGGTTGGTCTACACTTTAGTCTAAAGTATGTCACTCGATTAATTTTCCAACAAATAAATCCCATTGGTTATGGCATTCAATCATCTAAAGTCTTAATCTAGGTGATCAAGCTAAATTAGGACTAAATATGCATTCAATCAAGCAAAAATCAATACCATAAAAATTTTCCTAATCCAATATCAATCCTAACCTTAACCGAAAAGAAAAACTTACTCACACATATTCATCAATGTAACATAAATCATGGTCATAACATATGTTTGCATTGATTAAATCCACACAATTAAAATAAATACGAAATAAAAAAGAAACAAATTAAAAACACCCCCTTTTTCGCAGTTGTATTTTCTCGCGCCCTTAGCTTCAAAACATTTCATCTCCACCAGTTGCAACGACTTTGTCTCCACTAGCTTCTTTGGTTCTTTCCTATGTCACCAGCTGTTTTACTCTTCTCCTTTAACGTACTTGCTCCACTAACGTTGTAGCACCCCACTCCCACAAGACCCGAACTCGACATCAATGGGTGATATCCGAGTTTGTTCCCCGCGAAGGTGGCGTACTAGAACATTCAATCAGTCAACTTTCATTTGCAAAGTCTTTTTTTCTTTTTTTTAAACAATGCACACTTGTGCAGAAAACTAATAATCAATTCAGGCCCGTTTCAATCATAAACTTTTTGCAATCACATATATATGATAATTGCACTCAAAAGTCTGTTTCATTTACAATCCTTTTTCCATTTTGAAAAACTTATTACAAAATAAGTTAAATTAATAAACATAATACAGTAATCTTAGAATACATCCTTTCATACAAAAATTAATGAAAATAAAGATACAGACGCGAACTGATCCCGACCATTATCTTTTCCATTTCATTCAATAGGTAAACTCCCGTTTGTCTAATGGGGTACTCTTCTGAGCCTGAAAAATATTTTCAAATTTTGGGTGAGTTTTGCGAACTCAGTGAGTGA
>JANSVA010000008.1:38824420-38836222 GCA_025504915.1 Erythroxylum reticulatum | reverse complement strand
ATTTGATTTAATAATTAAAATATATTTCAAATAAATATTAATTTTTAAATAAAATATTAATTTTGTTAAAATAACATAATATTAAAATAAATATTATATGATAGATGAAATAGATTTATTTAATTAAAAATAATTTATCTTTAATATATAATTATTATTAATGATACGTAAAATTTAAAAATTAAACAAAATTTTACTTTTATTTAAGAAAAAAGAAAAAAAGAAAACAAAATCTGAAAATTAAATAAAATATAATCAAACCAAATTATTTTACCCACAGGAAAATTAAACAGCCATACAAACAGAGTGCAAAGATTCGGACACATGAAACTCGGGATTTACTTCTTTATTTATTCCTCTACGCTGTCCGTACCGCCAAACAAATTCATCAAACGAACACCTTCCTTCTCCTCTCTCTGCCTTCCCTTTCCCTTTCTCTCTTAAAGAACCCAGACAATGCAGAGGCCTATTAATCAGGACCAACGCTCCAGATCCTCCAGGCCCGCCACCGTTCACGGCTGTGCCCAGTCCGGAGATCTTTCTGGCTTCCAAAAGTTGCTCCGTGACAACGCTTCTCTTCTTAATGAACGAAACCCTGTCGTATGATTTCCCCATTTCTTCCATATCTTGCTGATTATTTTTTGCATTAAGGATGTTTCACGTCTAATCATTATTCTATGTGGGTTTTTCTTTTCGTTTCTTATTCCTAATTGGTGACGGAGACTTGTTACGATCAGTCGTAAAGATTATACCTTTTAGGTTTCTCCTGGAATTTAATGGCTTTTGATTTTTTTTTGTTTATTCGTTGATTGGATTTCTGGGTTGTCGTTGGTTGAATATAGATCCGCATGGTTTACTTGTTTGACCTCCGTTTACTTCGTTGATTTCGTTGCGAAAATTCCGCAACCTTTTCCAAGACCAGCAAGATAAAGCTTTTGTCTTTTTCAAATATTAATTTCAGGATGCGGTTGATAACTTTCGTTGAGATAGGCGTAGTGAGACCTGTACTTCAAAGGACAAGGAATTGAGAAATGGTTTTGTTGACGCGATCAGGGATGATGAAGCCAGATCTAGGGTACAGATAATTGTATGGAGATGGGTGACTTTGTTCTCTTCTAGGCCATCAAGATTTTAGCATACTTTTCCAAACCTTGTACTTATTAAACCCTTTCTAATGGGATCTTATGTCTTGTATTCTGGAGAAGGCTGTCTGGATTCTGGTTATGTTGTCTGCATTACTTGGTAGATAAGGGTGTCATGTCAAAGGGGTTAATAACTGCTTGCAATGCGGAGACTGTGGATAGGCTTTAGGACAAACTTGATGCAGCAAAAGCCGTGAATTATGGCTTCAGGATATTCATGGGTGCAGTACACTGATACTACATACTGATAACTGTTCCAATCTTAATTTCCTTGACTTGATTGTTATGAGTAATGAGAAGAAAGATGATGAATCTCTCATGTATTAGAAATGGATTCGGGTGCAGAGGAGTTACTTTTAGGGGTTAAGTTCATATCTGGAATGCCATATTGGCTTAGGGCAACTACACCAGCCAATCATCAAAATGTCATAACCATTAACAGTAAAGAGCTGAGATATGTTGATTTTTAACTTAATTGACATTTTCTTATATTTCAGTGTTGGCATCATTCAGCATACCTGACTCTTTTTATAGATTTTGTAATGTGTATGCTTTTAGGGCTTTGACTCAACTTGATCCATGTTTATAAATGGTTGAAATTTGCCCTTCAATTGTTGTGCAACTATCCTTGCAGCTCAACTGCACTAGGTTTAGAATCAAATGCACAATCTAGTGTGCTTCCTCATTTAATTTTCCTTTTTCTATTTGATGTTTTATTTTATTGTTTTAAGTGCAGATGGCCCAAACTCCACTTCATGTTTCTGCTGGTAACAATAAGGTTGAAATAATTAAATATTTGCTCAATTGGCAAGGAGCAGAAAAACTTGAACTGGAAGCTAAGAATATGGTAAGCATAGTTTGCATTTTATGTACACTTCTATAACAAGTGGTGTTTATTAACTCTTGACTATCAAATCCACTTCTGTTAATTCTTGTCTTTGATTGTGGGAGTTGATGGACTGAATGTTGCAGTATGGAGAAACTCCTTTGCACATGGCAGCTAAGAACGGGTGCAATGAGGCTGCGCAGTTGCTGTTATCTCATGGTGCATTTGTTGAAGCTAAAGCAAATGTGAGTTTCCTTAGCAATTCTTTACCCATTTTCTGTTGAGTTCAATTAACAATGGAGAGTATGGAAATGATTTTTCTCATTCTTCTCTGTTTGTTTTTGGTTTCGTATATTCAGAATGGAATGACACCATTACACCTTGCCGTTTGGTACTCTATCAGGGCAGAAGACTGCTCTACTGTCAAAACTTTGCTTGAGTATAATGCTGATTGCAGTGCAAAGGATAATGTAGTTCACATTTTTATTTGTTGAGGATTATTACATCAGTTCTATTTCTTTCTATCTTGTGGATTTAGATATATAGCATTGAATTGGCAGGAGAGGATGACTCCTCTGGATCATCTTGCACAAGGTCCAGAAAGAGTGGAGTTACGTGAATTATTGCTCTGGCATTCTGAAGACCAGAGGAAAAGAAGAGCACTTGAAGCATGCAGTCAAGCAGAAGCTAAGATGGAAGAACTTGAAACTGCACTTTCTGGGATCGTAGGCTTGCATGAGCTCAAGTTACAGCTAAGGAAATGGGCAAAGGGGATGCTTTTGGATGAGAGGCGCAGAGCCCTTGGATTGAGAGTTGGAGTAAGAAGACCTCCACATATGGCCTTTCTAGGAAATCCTGGGACAGGTAATGTGAATTTGATTTGATTGTCATAGTCTTTGTAAACACCGCTGCATTAAAGGTAAGAAACTAGAAAAAGAAGAAAGGCCATTAACCACTCTGCTGTGTCCTTTTCTGAGTGACAGTTCATCTATCTTTAAACTTACCTGGACGCAGAACATAAATTCATTTATGTATAATCATGTACATTTTATTTTTTATTCTATTTGGCTCAGTAGGCTTGTAGTTTTTTAGTCTGGGCTTTTTCGAATAGAGGATTGGTAACTTGCAGTTTTTCAATTTGTTTTATTTGATACAAGTTCTAACCATATTAGAGAAACTTATATGAGAAGTAAAAGAAAAAGTACAGACAATGCTTCCTTTCTTATGCTAGTTCATAATCTGTCTCCTGTTTATAAACAAAATGTTTTACTTCATAGAAATTGGAAAGATTCAATTAATTGGTCAAAAGACTTAAAATTCTGCTCCAGAAAGGATATAGTGCAGAACTATCCAAATTTTAAATTTAAGGATGGCACAAGTAGAATTGATCCTCCTTAATCACTTTGCAGTTTCTCTTATTGGTTCTATTTGTTCTGATAGCCAGATTGTTTTTCATTTTCTACAGGGAAAACCATGGTAGCGCGTATACTTGGAAGGCTACTCCATATGGTGGGAATTCTGTCTACTGATCGGGTGACAGAAGTGCAACGCACGGATTTAGTTGGTGAATTTGTTGGTCATACTGGACCTAAGACTAGGAGGAAGGTAAGGATAACATTTGGAATCAATATTTATCCTATTATTGGGAACCCGATATTGGTTTTCATTTGACAGATTAAAGAAGCAGAAGGGGGGATTCTTTTTGTAGATGAAGCATATCAGCTTATTCCGACCCAAAAAGCAGAAGATAAGGACTACGGGATAGAAGCTTTAGAAGAGATCATGTCGGTTATGGATAGTGGAAAAATTGTAGTGATATTTGCAGGGTATAGTGAGCCAATGAAAAGGGTGATAGCTTCCAATGAAGGTTTCTGTAGGAGGGTGACTAAATTTTTTCATTTCAATGATTTTACTGCCGAAGATTTGGCAAAGATTGTTCACATCAAGATGAATAGTCAAGAAGAGGATGGTTTACTTTATGGATTTAAGCTACATTCTTCATGCAGTTCAGATGTTGTTGCGACACTTATAGAAAGAGAAACAACCGAAAAGCAGCGTAGGGAGATGAATGGTGGAATGGTTGATACAATGCTGTCTAATGCTAGAGAAAATTTGGACCTCAGGCTCCATTTTGACTGTGTAAATACTGAAGAGTTGTGTACAATAACCTTAAAGGATCTGGAAGCAGGCATTCGGTTGATCTCGCGGTAACGAAGAAGATATCAATAGCTAAGCAGACTAGTAAGGAATTCATCATTCTTCATTAATGTTCCATTTCCCAATTTGAGAGTTTGCGTATGTATTTACTTCTACTGAGGTCCCTTTTCATTGAATTTTTTTTCCTCTGATTCATTCATTATTTAATTGTACCAAAAAACAAATTTCTTTAAATAGATTATCAGTTAAAATTTGAACCAAAACTACAAATGAAATTATTCTTCTTGTTTGAGTAGCATCTCAATCAACATGTTCAAGCGTACAAGAACCTACTATGATCCAACACAATTACAAAATATTGAAAAGGTTTGTCTGTTTGTTTAATTTTGTCATGGCGTTTGTCTCAAATGCACAGTTCTTCCAATTTTTTTCCCATCTTCGTGGTGCGTGGATTGAGCAATTTCTATCTTGTTAGTAGTCTTCGTCACTATGTCCATGTCTCACCTTCACATTTGCGTGCAAGCTAAAGATGGGATTCACCATCAATCCTATAATATTTTTTGAAGATATGGCTTAATTTAATTGTAAGTATGAAATTGAGAATGTGAGGAGAGATTTTTTTAGTGTGTTTATTTGGCACATGAGATCAAACGTACGTGCGCATGATATGGTATGAGCGCAACTAACCAGAACCAGAGAGGCTTGCTCTTTCACCTGCCAAAATTTTCTGGCTACCCAAACACACCGTCGTCTGTGTAACTGTAATTATGGTGTCAATACTCTCTTCTACTCCTTCTCTCGCTTCAACTTCAAGGACCGATTCTTCATCATCTTCTCTTGGGCTTATCCATTTTAAAACTAAACTCAACCCCATCTTCCCAAGACCATCAATTTCATCTTCTTCTCTCCGCTGCTCTGCAAAAGCCTTTTCTTTCTCTTCCAACAACACCCTCCTAGATGAAGATGTTTCGGCCTCTCATTTCTTGCAGAATAATTCGATTGCTGATTTTATGAGGTTCAAGAGAGGCTCTGGCAATAGCGGGGCCGAGTTGCAGACCGCTGTTGTTAGTTATAGAAAGAGATTCCCTTGGTCACTTCTCAAGCCTTTCCTAAGGGTACTCTCAACTGGGTTTGCCTCAGTTTTGATTCTCTCACTTGCCTGGTTTTAAAAAATGTTACTTTAATTATGCAGGTTGATTTGGTTTCAACCATTCACATTGCGGATAAAGAGTATGCTGTATCTTTCCTTGATCTGTTTCTCCTTTTAATTATTGTGGAATTATCGATTGATTTATTACTGTTAAAACCTTAGCTTTGATGTGTTTTCTTTGGGAGTTTGCTAAAATTTGTACGTGTTTTATCTGACTTTGTGATCTCATGAATTTTAGATTTACCAGGAAACGCGTTCATGAGTCTTTTTTCTTTTTCCTATCTTCTGTCTTGACTTTCCCGTGTAGGTACTTTGAGACTCTGCAGAAGGAGCTTGACGGTTATGACTGTGTACTTTATGAGATGGTCACGAGTAGGGAGAGCCTAGAGAACAGAAGAAATCCTGCTGCTGCAAAGAAACTGAAAGGTTCGCGCACCAAGGGATTTAGCATCATAGGATTTATTCAGCGACAAATGGCTAGAATTCTAATGCTTGATTTCCAGTTGGACTGCCTCGATTACCAGGCTGACAACTGGTATCACGCTGATCTTGACTATGAGACTTTCCAGCTGCTTCAGGTTAGATTGGCTGTCCCTTTTGCAGGAAATTGATGATACGCGCAAAATTTTCTTCCTTTCATTTTTGATTTGGTCATCAACGTATCAGTTGGATTTGCGGTCTTGTGCTCTTCCAAGAAAGATGAGGTCCTGTCAGAAATGCATGGGACTTTTGTATGGAGGTTTCCTGTTTGACAATTTTGGAAGCTATGTTGCAAGAAAGCTCTTGTTCTTTTCTTAGTTCCCACATAAAGTTGTTCCAAATGATTCTTAACCCTTTATACGTGGCTCTTTTGTTCTCATTTGAGTACATTCTTCGACATTTTATGGCATGGAGTTTATGAAAGATCACCTTCTAGATCTGATGTTGCATAACAAAATTTACAGCTCGAAAAGGGTGAAAGTTTCTTCACATTTGCTAGAGATATGACACTGAAGTCAACAAAAGCCTTGATGCAAGCTAGTTCGGTCAGGGAAGACCTTGGTCCTTGGAGATCGAAACTTCTATGGGCTTCTAGAGTACTTCCTATGCCACTTGTAGGCCTTTTCATCATTGGAACCGTTTGTGACGTGGGACTTCAAGCCTCAGAATATCCAGAGCTAGAAGCACTGTCTAGGCTTGACTTTGGTGCTGCAATGAAGGTTTTCCTGGCAAGGCGCCTTACATCTGAGTAGGTGCTCTCCACTAGTCTGCTTTTCTTATATGATATGAACCTTGATTAGCTGTGTGCTGCGATGAGATTACTTTGGTAAATTCTGGAGTTTTCTTCTTATACCTATTTCTGGGGAAAGAAACTTCACTGTTATAGACCTCTGACGGTAATTTCTTGGTGTCCTGTTTATAATAAGATATACAAGTAAAGGTGCAGATATGCCATTGGATTATAGTTTGACATTAGGACCATTTTTGACGATGATGTGTCTAGCTTAGGTAAAAATGAGAAATAAATGAACCGAGTAAGAAGAGAATGTACACACCATGCCAACTGCAATTCTTGGTTGATTTTAAGCCAGACATTAACATTCTTGTCTTTAGGTCTATTGGTACTCTTTGTTTCCTCTTATAGCTGAGGCAATTTTTGGTCACTGATGAATACCATGTTTGACGACTCATGAATTACAAATATAGCACAATCATTACCTGGAGAATGGGGAATAAGAAAAAGGATCACAGATCTGTACACAGTCATCAATCACCTAACTGCTAAATGATGGAGGAATTTTAGAAGCCTCCTGCCACTAGGTTCAAATTCTGGTTTAGCCATTTATCCTTCTTAACATACCAACTAAGAAATATGTTGTGATGATAAACAAAGAAGCAATTGTTATCTTCTATGAATGTGTCCATTAGTTAAGGACTGAATGAAGGGATATTTTAAAGGTTCACACAGGAGACTGCGGATATAGAAGAGCAATCAGTTATCATTGGTGAAAGAAACAGAGCTGCTACCGAAGCACTTCAAAGAGCAATTGATGAGGGTCACAATACAATTGCCATATTATATGGTGGTGGCCACATGCCAGACTTGGGAAGGCGTTTGCGGGAGGAGTTTGATTTGGTCCCATCTCGCGTGCAGTGGATGACAGCATGGTCTATAAGGAACCGAATATTGAACACCAGTTCCCTTCCTTTTCTGAAAACAATAGCCAAAGTTTCAGGTTGGCCATTGAACCGGTACCAGACATTGGCATTGCTCATCTTTTCGTCAGTACTTGCATTAGATCTATGGTTTTGGGAGCTGTTTTTTGGCACTTCATTCAAGTGGCTTTCCTTGGTTGCCAACGAATTCAATCATTACATCAATAATATACAGAAGATGTGAAACGTCATATTGTTGATACGAACAAAGTGTAGGAAGGAAACCTCCCCGCTGTACAGATTTGAAGCTCAACATTGTATGCAAGAAGGTAGTTATATCCTAGCCATTTTGCAAGGGAGATCTCAATTGTGGCATGAAGTCCACCTTTGTGTTAGGTTAAGTTCACTAGCTGTTTTGCTAAATAGTGCGATTACTTGTATTTTTTTTAATTTATTCCTCATCTAGAGCAACACTTCTCAATCATTATATTGACATCGTTGGTTTGGATGAGAAAATTCAGGTTCCATGGCACCAAAATTAGTGCTTCTTATTTGATAGTTGACTGCTTCAGGTCGGGTTGGTATTACCTAGTACTTGTGCCAGCTTTTATCCAAGACTGACTTGATGAGCCTCCTATTTTGTTTTTGCATGTTGATTAGATTCATATATTTTCCATCTTTCCATGATTAATTTGGCTACTCATAAAAGCTTCAGCACAATACGGTGACGTTCTGAAGATTACCATACCTTGGGCCTAAGCTAAGCTAAGTTAATCTAAGCCAACGCCAACACTTTTACGATTACATATACACAAGTATAGAAAATAGAGATATGGAGTCATACAGCCAAAGGGGAGTCATTTTATTCAAACTGTCACTTGCCGACTCAGACTCTTCTGGAGATGGAAACTCTTACTGTATGACTATCCGAAGCTTGCTGTTCCTTTTTCCCATAACCAGCCATCAATACCATGAAGAAGCAACGGCAATTAGTATCACCGTTTGAGGTCCAGCGAAGAAATCAAATAAAAATAGGGCAGGAAGGTGCCCTATTTTATGTGAAACAAATCGAATATATGGACACTGCGTATAACTGAAATTCTAACTCCATTCTCTCCCTACCTCCCGCCTCCTCTCCTCGCGGGATGAGAATTCAGTCCTTTTTGTTTTGATTTTAAGCATTATGGTTCATCTCGAGATCGGATTGCAGAAGAAGAAGCAATGTTTACTTTGTTAGGAAGCGAACTAGCTAGGTCAGCCAAGTTTCGTATTTTTTTCCCATAGCGCATCAACACATTAACATCTTTCTTCCATTCTTCGGTGTTTGTTGCTGGGTTATGTTCTACAGGTAATTGCTTTGATTGTATTTTAGTGATAAATTATTTAAAAGAGATATTTATCTTATACATGTTTAAAAGTATATGATAAAGTCTATAGGATAATTATACATTGCAAATAAAATTATAATGAGATTCATATTGCATTTATGTAATATTCCTAAATATTTCTAGTCATTGTTTTATTAAAATTGAACATTAATAGAACGGAAAAGACTAGCACACATTTTGTTTTTCTTCTTAAGGAAGTAATCAATCTCATAGGCTAAAATATAGAGATACTTAAACAAACGTGTGGGTGCTTGCTAAAGAACAAGTTTACTGAATATACCCGATATGAGAAATCCATTTAAAACATTATTTATATATCTATAGAATTCTCATTGTGATGATTGTTTAAGTGATCATTTGATTTCAGGTCATCAAAGTTTTCTTGTATGGGGATTATTATATTTTGATACTACTTATGATCCATTTTATCAGAGGTCGTTAAATGGGTAGTCATTGGATGTAGCATGAACTATATGAAGATAGTTTAATGATCAAGATAAGATTCATTACCCTAAAGTTTTATCAGATGTCGTTAAATGGGTAGTCATTGGATGTAACATAAACTATATGACAATAGTTAAATGATAAAGATAAGATTCATCATCCTAAAGTAATTAGGGAGAATGTTCCATTATTTTCGGTTAATATTGGTTTGAAAAATCCTTGGCCAAGGTGGAATGATATTTTGTAAATAGTTTGCAAATATTATTAATTGAATCAATAGCTAATGGTAGAAAACTAATATAATTGAACTCAAAATAGATTAGACATTAATTTTATGCTCTATGTCTAATTGGAACATTGTATGATAAAAGAATTGAATTATATGGGAAAATCATTCTCGGCAAGGTTAGTCAAAACCACTTTGACATTTTTGAATATTTAGGTGATCATGATTCATTGCTAGATGGCAATATTGATATATGATTATAAATTATTTAATAGGATAATTAAAGATAAATTAAAAGCAGTTTTAATTTATCTAATTCTAATTATGAATTAGAATTATAATTTATAATCATTGCCAATATATTTGGGAACCTAATGGGTCGCACATATAGAATGAGTTGAAAAGAGCAAAGTTAATTTAATCAAGTTAGACTTAATTATAAAGTTTGAGAAACTTTATGATTAAATATGATAAATTTAATAAATAAGGATCAATATAAGATATTGAATCTTATTTGGGCATAATTGGTATTAAATTAGAATTATTTGTATTTCTAATTAAAGTTTAATTAAAATTAATATTTAGTTTCAATTAAATTATTAAAATGTCTAAAGCTTATTATAAATTGATTTGAGTTCTATGGATCTAAAACTTCATGCTTAACCCTCTATGTAAAAGTAACATAGTTCTCTCAACATGTTCTGTGGATACTGTTAGAAGTCGCCTACTTGTGCGACTATTGTAGTTGAGACAGATCAGTTTTGAAAATGATTCGAGAGATGTTTCAAGATAAAGATCAAATTTCGGAATAAAGCACGAATTAAATTTTTACTTTATTATGATTTGTGTTAATCATTTTATAAAATTAAATAGAACTTGATTTTCGAAAAATCAAAAGTTACGAAAACATTTTGTGATTATTTCGCTACAATTCAGATCGGATCCAAATTCGATTTTTCAACACTAATATCATAACAAAATTTTATTTCTATGATTTGATTAATATGTTTGATTGTTATTAGTTATAATTTTGGAATTGAATTGCATTACAACTTAAAACGTTTCGGATTAAAACCGAATAAACCCTATAGCTATTGATTAAGAATCTAGAATTCTGGCATGCAATTTGTTGCTTGTTTTCTCGAGATTGGCGACTGGAATAAGAACTACGATGAACCTCCATTTTCACGCCTCTCGATTATCGAACAACGAGTGATGAAATGGTGACACTGCTATGGATGCTTTACCGTCTATAAGAGCTAGATCTTTGTATCCTTCAGTAAAGCGTTGTAGATATTCTCTTTCTAGTGTCACTGTTCCAAAATCCGTTAGTTTTTGGGCAAAGTCCTGGCTATTGGAATCAGATTCCGATAAGAAAAGAAAGAAGCGATATCGACAATAGAGAGGAGCAAGACGAGGTTAAGAATGGGGAGTCAGGTGAGAGTGCCGCACAAAGCGCGAAGGATGCAGAAGGTGGCGATCTTGGTCCCTTTGGTCGAGGCCAGATGCAGAAGCCCTTTGAAGAAACAGCATACTCTCTTAAGATTGGTGAGATTAGTAACATTGTGGATACTGATAGTGGAGTCCACGTCATCAAGAGAACGTTGAATTGATTGTGGAAGAGCTTTCGGTTTGCTTTGGCAATCAGATTAACAATATTGATTTGCCCTTAAATTGGCTTGATGGATCACTAGTGCTTGTGATGTTTGTTTTAAAACTTAGCCCAGCTAAAGTTACGAATATTGTATCGAGTTTGGTATCAAATTGAATTATAGTACGATATTGTATCGATACCGGTCAGTATCGAATACCGTTTTGAGTAATTTTTTAAATTTATGAAATAATCCCTAAAATTTTTAAATTTTACAAAATAGTCCATTGTTATATTGTACAATTATACTGTATACTTTACTGTTTACATCAACTATGTTTTCAAAAATCATAATAATAAATAATAATGATAGTTAATATGAAATAATAATAATTTTTAAATATTTCACATATAAATAATAACTACAATTAATATAAACAAAGACAATCATAATTATACAAATATAAAATTAAAAATAGTACAAAGTATTTAAAATATTACAATAATACAATTTCATCATTTTAATAAATAATATTATATCAAAAAATTCAAACACATTCAATAAAAAGAAGAATAAATATCCTTAAAAAATTTACAAAAGAGTTGATGATGAAGAAATATTCGAATAGAAGTTAAACTTGGAAAAAATATTACAGTCACATTAAATATATAGAATTTAACATAAACATCAAATACAAGTAAAATTAAAAGAAGAGGAAAAACAAAAACCTGGAATTCAATC
>JANSVA010000008.1:38813022-38824320 GCA_025504915.1 Erythroxylum reticulatum | reverse complement strand
TGCTCCTCTTGCCTTCCTTGATTTTCTTTAACAATAACAAACATGTCCATTCAATAGGAATACAATTTGAGGACCCACATATATCATATTCACTAAGGTAAATTCTAATCACTCAAACTCTTCTAAAAGTCCCAAACTTTGGGTAAATTTTCCATGATCATTCTTATCAATTAAATGACAAAATTTGATAACACTTCCTTCTAGAAAATTGTTCCTCATTATCTTAAGTTTCTAATCACACCCAAATCATTCAATTCGGTTCAGTACTCTAAAAGTTATGCCCCAATTATTTTTGGTTTGTTCCAATACTAACACAACATTCTATATTCAACTCCCTTCAAAAATTGAGATCCTTAGAGACTGAATTTAAATTAATTCCTTTATAAAACTTGTATCTCTATGTCTCTAGTTTACTCCAAATTAAAAATCACTCCATTTAGATAATTACACAAAAAGTTATGCCCAAAATACCAAAACACGTCTGTATAGAAAAATGGATTTCGCCGCGGCAAAGTTGTTGTAGTTCGCTGCGGCGAACTTTTCCAGAAACTCATTTCGAAGACATTTTTCGACATTCTTCATCTATATACTCCCCATCTTACAAATATAACACATCTTAACCCTAAACCACCTCTTCTACTTTATTTGCAAGCTCATTTCAACACAATATCATTAACAAAGACATCAAAATCTATCTTTTATCATTAACCCTAAAAGATTAAAACATTCTCATACATATTCATCTTTTAACTAACATCAAAACATGTGTTCATTCATCTAATCAAGAAGAATGATGCTTATACTAACTTGTTGGAGCTCCAATTTCTTAAAACTCTTCAAGATCTTGACAAACTCTAGCTTTTCTCTTTTTCTCTTCTTTTATTCTCTTCTTCTCTTCACCCACGATTTCTTCTTCTTCTTAAAAATACAAGACAACTTCTTCTTCTTCTTTTTAAACGCTTAATGAATGCGCAATGTCCATTTTGCCCCTTGTCTAATGCCTTATGTCTTATACCCTTAAGTGTCATGCCCAATTTTCCATTATACAATTTTACAACCTTAATACTTCATTTCAATTAATCTATGTCATAAAATCTTATCAACATTGACATAATAATTAACTCCAAATTTAATCCAACAACACCTCATAATTCACTTAAATTATGCTTAATAAATTTAAAAAAATGGGGGTCAACACGAAAGATATTCTTAGTTCTTAACCATCAATCATATAAAGAAATGGAAATCAAAATCTGTGTCATTAATGAAAAGGCCAGATTGCATTGTTTCCTTCCACCTTCCACCAAACAAAAAGGAATGATTAATCAGGGGATTGCTTGCATTTTCCTTCAGTTCTTACCATACATAAGTCGGATGGAAATAATTGTTTGAAATACAAGTAAATCAGTAACTTCTTTCCTTATGAAGAAGATAAATCCTTCAGGATGCTATAAACGTGGGCAACCAATTACGTTGTCAAATTTTCTTTTCTTTTTTGTTGTTATCGTTTCGCCAAGTAGTCATGCTCTTATTTAATTTCAGCGTGATTGAACATTCGTATGTGGGAACTGCAGAACCTACTCAAAGCTTGATTAAAAGAGGTGCAAGGCCTAATGTAAAGAGATTGAATATACACCCAACTTCTCATCAAGTCTTTTGCGGTGCGACCAAATGCTTCAACCACCAAAGAGCCCACACCCAGGTACGAATGTTCTTCAGGAATCCCATTTCAATATATCCAATTCAGATCCAGGTGCTGCATTTAAATAATGTCTTTTCTCGTTTATTTCCGTCTGACCATAGTACTCACAATATACAATATAATAAAATTTCAAATTATTTCAATAAAGTCTTCATGTAATTATTTGCATATATAATACCATAATAGTCAAGAATCTAATAATTTATGTTAAAAATTTTAATAAACATCTTTCTTTAAAAGATTTAAGGGTAAAAAAGATTGTCCAAAATATTTCGAAAAGAAATTAGAGTCCAGTTAAAACTTAATTGGGATTAGACTCTCGAGTTTAAGAAAGTACTTTTTTATTTATATATAATAAAAATTTATAGTTTTAATACATTTAAAATGATATTAAATTAATTATTTTATACAAAGTTTATTTCATTATATAATAATACTAATAAATAACATGATTAATATGTTATAATAATTTTATCTAAATACATTTATTTTTATTTATTATTTATACATAATTTTAACTTAATAATAAATTATTTATAATTTATAAAAATAATTATTTAAACACAATTATTGAATCTAATAGAATGATGAGATAAGATTTTTTTTAATACTTGGGGTAAGTCTAGTGGGTCAACGTAATAAAAAATTTAATTAATACTAGTACCAAGTCTACTAGAGCAATAAGATATAAAAATTGACTAACATTAGCATTAAGTCCAATAGGCTAATATAATAAAAAAATTTAATCAACATTAACACTAATGTTAACAATGGGTTATGTCAGGACAAGTTTGTAGTTGTTTGAGCTAGAGCAAAACCCATTATAGGCTGCTCAAAATCTAACTGATCCTAACTCATATTGGCCAAATTCAAATTTGATCAGGTTTAATCAGTCCGAAGTTTGCCTAAAGCCTATATCACCCAACCCTAACCTAATTCAACACACCAAAAGTTTTTTTTATTAACATCCTTTTTGACAATTTGTTGTGGAGATGAGAGTCACCACTGTTAGTCCTTATTGATTGGTAAGAGGGAGGAACTGAATTGAATTTTTATAAAGTTCAATAATTTTTCTAACCATTATACTAAATTAATAACAATCAATAAAGGATAAGAAAATTACTTAGTAATAAAACAATTGAGCTATAATTTAAATAGGATAAGGAAGATAGTATGCAAACTTATTTATAGTAGTTCAACAAATAACCTTTGCCAATGTAATTATTCTTTCAAGGTCGAATAACCTTTATATAATCTTTTTCCATAAAGAAAATTCCTTTTTATAATCGTCTTTTAAAGTGAAGAGGAATTTCAATCTCACTTGGATCACTCTTAAAGTACAATAACATATTTTCCAAACTAAGTATCATAACTTAAATTTCCTTAGTTACATTCATACAAATAGGGAAAAATGATATTCAATTGAATGAAAAACTCTTTAAAATATGTCTATACAATATCCAAAACCTTCATGATACTAAAATCAAGGAAAAAAACACTTATTTATAGTATTTTGGGACCCCAACTAGCAATTAGAGTCAAGGACTAGTTGTTACAACTGTTATATACAAGGCATTAGTCAGTCGATATGTAGTATGCATTAAAAGCTCTAGATTCATTAAAATGTTCCCCTTTTTTTTTTTTGAAAGATTGAGAGATTTTTATATTAAAAACAAAAGCTTCAATGAGACTCGTGCATTAAAGTGAAATAAAATGTTTATACCTTCTAGAGCGTTAAATTAATAAGGTGAGATTATAATTAATATAGAATGACCTTGATAAGTCTTGATCTTCTTTTGTTCTTAGTTTGATATTCATTTTGATGCTTATAAACTTCAAATTTTCTTTATCAACTGTATAAGCTATCTTCTTAAGTGCATGACTTCATTTTTGATCTTATATTGCTTTTCATCAGAAACAATAAACACATTAGTAGTAACTATATTTTATCATCAAAACATTGATCAAAACCCCCTTACTTCAAGAATGTCCCCCTTTTTAATGATAAAAAAATTGTGATATTTAAGAACAATAATAAAATTAAGCAACAGAAAGTATCAAGATAGTGATTTGGTCCCCATCAATTCATGCATAAAACATAATTCAATATAAAGAACAAAAGAAATATTCAAATCCAAAGAAATATTCATACATGAAGAGAACATAAATTTACTTAAACATATCACATAAAGTGTAAGAAATATAAAAATGACAAAATAATCACTCCCCTAAAATTTTATCACTCCCTTTAAATGTCATCAACCCTCTTAAATTTCATCATTCCCTCTAAATGTCATATCACTAATATTTCTCTCCCTTTTTAGAATCATCAAAAAGAAATCAGTTAATTAAAAATATATAATGTAAAGTGTCATATATCAAAACTAACTAGGTTAAAAAAAAGGTTTTTAACTAAGATTGACATAATTTCTCAATAAAGAGTGTCATTAAACATTTAAGGAATCAAAACAAAAGGTCAATTTTGATTAAACATCCCTAACTGTGTCTACTTTGAAAATCCTCAATTTTAGTATTGTGCCTAGGTTGAAAGATTCAATTAAAGCATTAAGAGCATGTTCTGACAAAGGTTGGAATTGTAAAAAATAAAAGCATAATTGCAACATCCAACAATTAATTTCATAAAAGAATGTGTAATTTATAAAGTCCCCAAAAAATAGAAACATGAAAAAGTGTCAAAATACTAAAATTGAACAAAATTGTAGGGATATAATTAAAAAGGAAATAACCATTACTCATTTCGCAATTTAATTGTAAAGGTAACAATTTGAAAATATAACTTTTAATTAAGCAAATAATGACCTCCTTTTGCATATAGCTTTAATTCTAGGTACTAAGATTCACACTTTAAAAAACAATTATTAAACACCTTTCTCACATAGTCTTTAATTCTGGGTACTAAGATTCATACTTTAAAAATGATTATTAAACACCTTACTTATAATTCAATCACAAACAATCATCACTAAGGATTTATACACAAATTGACATGTTAACACAAATTATCACATATTTATAAATTATAAACTAATAATTACCTCATATTGAACATTACTTATGAGAGATTTGAATGGAGATTCTTTTTAAGTTTACAATCCATTACAAGCTTCTTATCCTTCTCTCTCATTTTTGAAATGTTTGGTGGTTAAATTTTCCATATCCTACAACATCTTCTAGGCTTTCTTGGAGGTAAGAAGGTTAGATTCATCATGGTAAAATGCATAAACTCTTTAATACTCAATTCAATAACTACTATCTTTGCTACATAGCATTTGCTCTTTCTTTTTTAATAAGCTTACAAACCAAGATAATCAATGTGTTTTAGGAACCCAAATAAGCTTTGTTCCTTGGTTGTTAGGTTTCTTCTTCTTTTCAACGAATACTTTCAAGGATTTGCTTGAAATTATTTCTTTTAAAAAATAAAATATATCTACATGTCTACACTGACCATAAAAATGACATGCTGATGATGATACTTATATGCATTTCTTAGACCTCTTTATACGTATGCATAATATAAAATCTTCTTTTGGACATTAAAGTTGTTGAATGTTCTCCTAGGATAGTGAAATGTCCTATGATTATATGTGTGATTCCTAACATGAATGAAAGCTTGATGTATACTTCTTTGAGGGTTAAAAAGGTGTGAGTGAATTTGTATGTTATCATAGAAGTTATGCCTATTCTTTCCTTCATAGTATTAAACACCATGCCTAGGTTATAAGCTATATATAAAAGCATGATACTAGCTTTTAGGATTAGTCCTAGTGGACGTGTAATGTGCACGCACATGTTTGGATATGAAAACTTTATACTCAATTGGTACATTAAACAATGGTTCTTTACTATTCAAATATTTTTCCTTAACAAATAAAGTTTTAGAATTGCCTTCACTTATATATTTACATTTTATTCCCTACCTATCATTGGATTTCTTTTGAGCTTTTAGCATGTTTTCTAATTTTTCACTCCTTTTAGTAAACTTGGATAAAGAGTCCTTAATGGAATCTAGCTCCTTTTTCACTATTTCATTCTTATGTCTTAATGCATCTAAGTCATGATTATTATCAATAATTGCATTTTTGGATGCTTTAATGCTATGAAATTCATTTTTCATCTTTTCATTCTCACTTATGTATGCATCTAACTCCTTTTAAACTTCCTTGAGTTTGGAAAACAATTTCTTCCTTTTCTTACTTATGATTTATAAACTTTCAACTTATTCATCATAAATTAAATTAATATCACTATCACATAAGTTAAGATTAGATGTTACCTCATCATCATCCATAACGGTAAAGCATATATGATTTATCTGTTCTTTCGAATACTCACTTTCAAATTCACTTGTGTCATCCTAAGTTGATGCTTTAAGTGCTTTCTTTGTCCTTCTTCTCTTTCTTATAGTTTCTCTCACACTTCTCATTATCTTTGAGTTGAGGATATTGTGACTTTATATAACTAGGTTTTTACATTCAAAGCAATTAATATGAGAGAATTTATGTTTTAAATTATTTTTACCTTCCTTAAAGTCCCTTTTTTTTTGGAGAATTTCTTCTTCAAGAACTTGAATTTTTTTAGTGACTAAACTAATGTCTTCTTCATTGCTTTCACTAGTTTATGTCTCTTCCTCTTCATTTAATTCTTCTTTTGAGAATTTAAATGCTAAAATCTTTTTCTTAAGGAGCGTCTAACAAACCTTATCCTAAAATGCCTAGGCGTCCTACTCGATACCCTACGGTGACCTTTCGATCGATATCTAATCTAACTGGAAAATTCCCATGGAGTTAAGCCTATTTCCTTTTTAATCTAAAAGATTTAATGCATCATAAAAAGATATAAGCAATGGAGTTTTTTTAATCATTTTTATTAAAAATTTTGGAAGCACAACGATAATATTTTGACCTTCACAAAATATTCAAATCTCTGTAAAAGTTCAAAAACACTTCTACAATCATCTCAGAATTCCCACTACAAATTTTGGACTTTAAGTCCATTTACAAGCAATCTCAACAATGACTTCAATAATCTTAAAAATAAACTAAGACATATTCATGCATTTAACTTAAGACATTCATATACATGTGTTCTTTACACAAAATGTAGCCCAAAACATATTTAGGAAAATGCAAATGTTCCCAAAAACATTTACAAGGCAAAAATGCCTACACAACAACACGTGACAAAGTTGACTAGTCGTGAGGAGGAGTCCCTACTATTAAAGCCACTGAGTGTGCACCAATGAGGCTTCATTTAAAAAGCAAAAAGAGAGTGTGAGCTAAATGAACTCAGTGAGTACTAGAATTTCTATTCAAATCATATTTAACTATTTTGAACCTCTCTAAAACAAATTCATCTCAATTCGTATAATTCAATATTTAATATGAAACATATATACTTCCAAAAATCAAGTTTCTCAAATTATTTTTCAAATAAATAGTGGCCGCATTGAAAATGTCATGAATTTCTTACACGATATAACCCATCACTAACTTCTTCGCCATATGGTACCCATAGGCATAAAGTCACGGAGCTAGTTCTACATTGCTTACCCACGACTGGTTAACCACTAGTTACAGAGTTAGTTTTACATCACTTACCTATACTAGGATAACCAATATACATCGGTAGTTATGAAGCTAGTTATATATCGCTTACCCGCAACTTGTCAACCACTAGTTACGGAGTTGGTTCTACATCGCTTACTCATACTAGGTTAACCGCTATATACTAGTAGTTACGGAGATGGTTCTATATCGCTTACCCATAACTGATTAACCAATAGTTACGAAGTTGGTTCTACATCGCTTATCTGTACTAGGTTAATCGTTATACACCGGCATAATAAAATGTATAAAACCTATCTATATAGGCTAAAAATCGTTCCTTTTTATCAACCAATAACATCATCTCAATATGAACTCAAATCATATAAGATTTAACTTTCAAAATTCAATTCATATATTGCTAAAAGCATAAAATTATACTAGTATTATTCACTTATAAAGCATCATTCACATAACAATCATAATCCATATTCACTTCACGATAGAATAGAAATCATTTTCATAAAATACATTTAAAATGAACTCACTGTTAAATAACTTTATCGTCAAGCACCCTCACGCATTATGTGCCTTTCCTTTATCTACACAAACGCATTTCAGTTAGGCATTTTCAAATTTGGAAATAAGACATTAACACTATAAATTCGGTTAACCGAATTTGAGGTTAGTGTTTAATTGTGTAACATGGACGCTAATCATATTTCTGTTTACCCCCTATTGTTCTCCATTTTCAATTATAACTTCAAAAGTTGATTAAAACCATATTTTACCCATTCTAACTTATCAATTTCATCAAAACACTATCTCACTCAATTTAATTCACCATATCATGATCATGCATGATGAGTCACGGTTATGACCTATGTCTAGAATCCATACCTTTGCTTGTTCCTTACTTTTCACATAGAAAACATTCAAATTAGGCTTTGAGGTCTTCTAGACATTTTTTCCTTAAGTCTCTAATTTCCGTATTATAAAAATTATGCCATTTCAAATTCTAATAATGAAAAATGTACCAAATATCACAATTTGTTTCAACACAGGGGCAGTATCAGGTTACCACTTTCAATCTCAAACTTTGATATCATTCATCAAGAATTAGGTCTAGGTTTACTTAGATATTTTTATTAATATGTATTACATTTCATCTTCAATTGAAGTCACTCAATTTGGAGGTTTGTAGGCTGATTTATGACCAAAACAATGAGACTGGTTTAAACTTGTAAGGTTTCGATCATGCATCTCATACATAATATATATCAAATATACATAGCGAAAAATAAAACAGAACCTCATAAAGTAGATCTACTCATCCATATAGATATAGAAAACAAAAGCATGAAATGTAAGATATTTACATACCTTTCTGACGATCTCTTTCGTTCTTTAATCTTCTCCGCATTGGGTTGTCATAAACTACAACAATCAACGTAGACTGTCTCTAATGAAAGTCCACATGAAGATATAAGGATGAAACCTCACCAGGAGATAGCTAGAATTATTTCTTTGTGCTAGCAAATATAAGAAATCTTGTGAGAATTAGGGAGAAAACGAGTGTGTATGTAAGAAAGAACCTTTCTTTTTGCTTGTCTTATACAAGATGCATGAAAATCATCTCTATTTTCTGCACCATTTGGCCTTCCATAACCCATATCACTAATAGAGAATTATGGGAAGTTAATGGTCATGAATAGAATGCATTAAGGGAAGTTATAGGAAGTTAATAACCATGAATAACATGCATTAATGGAAGTTATAGGAAGTTAATGACCATGAATAGCATGCATTAATGGAAGTTTTGGGAAGTTAATGACCAAATTGGTAGCCAACAATACTTATTTCTAATATATTCCATGCAATGTTTTCTAACACAATCACATTGCGATACAATCCCGAAATACTCTCTCATATATTGAATCACCATTCAAGACCATTTTACTCATTCTTCAGATCTCCTATGTGTATGACCTATTAGGTTCCCGGTTATGTTGCCTACTTGAATTAACACTTAATTCAAATAAGTCAAAAGCGATATTTAGCAACATGTTATGACCCCCAATTGACCGAAAAAGTCAGTGATTTGACTAGGAACCCTTTTACCATCTATATCCCACTTAGTTCAGAGTATGATCAAAGTGTCAACTCCCACTAGAATGTCTACGTCACATCTAGTCCAAGTGATATTAGATCTTGTTCTGAGGATCTCATTACTCTATGTATCATTGAAGACTCTCTTCACGACACATATCTACTATGGCTAGAGATTCTCGAGTAATGACCCCAACAAGAGGCCATAGGTATGATCTTCTATCAAAAGTTGTGAATCCTTTATTGGCTATTCAGTTACCTTCGAATACCTCAAGTTGTACCCAATCATCATCCTATAAGTAACCCATAAAAGGCACCGAGATAGAATTCTATTACACGTTCCTCTCTTGTTATATGTAAAGAAACAAAAACCACTGGTCTTAAAAACATCCTTCTCATTCAAAACAAACCCATAAAAATTAGAAATTTAGGTTAGGAAAACTTACCACTTTCTGTCTCCAGTCTTTTGGGTAAATGATGAAAACTTAAGTTTGATCAAGGTTTCTCCAAATCTCCATCAAAACCCCATCAACAATGGAAGCTCTCTTCTTCCTCTCTCCTTAGATGACCTTCAACCTTACTTCTCTTCTTTTCACTTTTGTTTTTGTTCTCTCACATTTACCCTCTCAAACACTCTTATGGTTATGTTCAAATGAAGCCAAAAGTCTTGCTTTATTCTTTTTATACTCACTTAATGCTTTAGACATGTCAATGCCTTAATGGTTGTCTCTAATGACTAATTATCCATTTAATAAATGATGCTTACCCTTTAAGAAAGCCTTTAATTGGTCATTAGGTGTGACTCACTAATCCACTTACACCATTATACACAAAAGACCAAATTACCCCTTTAGCAAGTTTAATTCACCAACTAATCGAACTACATTCCGAAAATATTCCACAATAGCCTTAACATCAAATTGACTATGAAAGTTTCTAATTAGGGTCAATACTTATTGATTGGATGCTTAAAATTTTTTTGAATGGGTTTAAAATCATTAATAACCATTATTTTCCAAAAAGGGCACTTTGGTCCTAAACTTTTGAAACTCCCGAAATCCATCCTATTAGACTTATTTTTGATCCATTTCATTATCATTTAACTCTAAAACTTATTGTGGATATGTTTTTTATTATTTCGAGGTTAAGTCCCACAAAAATTTACTATTCATCCAAAAATACTATTTATCGAAAATAAAAATTTTTATTCAGTGAAAGGAAATGTTCGGAGTTTTACAATGTCAATTCTTCCTGTGTCTCTTGCATCCTCATTTCGCATATAAGGAGAGATCCACTAAATTCTTCCAATGGTAGAGTAGTTAGATTCTTGGCTTCTTATATAACTGTCATTCTGACTTCTCACATTTTTGGAAGTGACCTAAGCAACTTTCTTACCATTCTAACATTAGCATAGACCTTTCCAAGACCTTTGAGAGCATCAATCATATCAATAAATCTATTATAAATAGAATATATGCTTTCATCATGCTTCACTATAAACTATATTGATGTATTAGTATGCATACTTTGCTCTCCTTTAATTAATTGGCTTCCTTATGTATAAATTCTAAAGTATATCAAATTTCATAAGTTGTTTCACACATAGAGACCCCATCGAATTTATTTCTTACTAATGTATAAAAAGGATGTGTAGTACATTTAAGGAAAATAATCTCTTATCTTGCGGTTTCCATTCTTTCATTGATTTGGGTATCTTTTTATTATATACCATTTTTGTGAGAATAAAGGAACCATTTGAAACTATCTTTCTTACGTCTATATTTTCGACCATTAAAAGAATCTCATCCTCATTTTCTAATAAATGCAATCATTGCTAGCAAAGAATGGTGGTCTACTAATGCTTTGTCCCTCTTGGTTGAATGATGATGATTATAATCTTAAATATGTCATTATAATTTTTTC
>JANSVA010000008.1:38787053-38802142 GCA_025504915.1 Erythroxylum reticulatum | reverse complement strand
ATGAACAAAGCCCAAATTAAGGATTCAGAAATTGTGAATCTTACTAAGAAATTGGAAATGAATACGAATTTTGAGTTCAAATAGGAAGAATAATACTTTGTGATTGAAATAAGAAGTATGTGTATTGATAAAGATGATTGAGCAAAGAGATTGTTAGAGAAGCATAAATAACAACCTATGATATACATCCTAGTAGGAATATGCCGAGACAACATTTGATGGCTAAGGAGGTAGAAGTAAATGACCACACTTGTGAATTGCCAACAGTCTTGACTGTTCTAGTTATGCTTAAAACTTATATTTTTAAAGTTCATAAGAATATGAGATCAATGTACAGCTTTGATTGACTTTAAGCATAATGACCATTATCACAGTAATGTCATTAGAATATTGTATGGGGCATTATATGACAAAAGGAGTCGTCTACCCTTACATTTAAAATGAATAAGGCCTAAAATGGATGAAGGCCAAGATTGATTCAAAAGATATTATTGATGAGTGAAATGAATCTGTAATAGAAATTAAGGGATGGAAAAAAAGATAAAAGGGTTGGTGAATCAACCCCGAAGGTATGGAGTAAAGTGAGATGAACATAAGAGTTAAGTGTATTAACACTATAGTGATGTGAATTATTAAGTGAAAGATAAATTGTTTTTGAGAATATAACCTTGCCAAGGTGTGCTTAGGTTAGGAAAAAGGATTAGCTAAGCCCGATATGAATTGGTCTGTATGAAATTATCATAAGTTAGTGCTACTGATAAAAGATGTCTTAGATTCGTAATGTGATATATGTGAGTATGTTAAGAAATATTAATATGATATAATATTGGTGTTATCGAGACAGAAAGTGGTAAAAAGTGTGAGTAATATAAAGCATAATGAGGAACTAGTTAAAAAAGTGAATGACCAAATAAGTTATTGAAAGACCGAGTGAGTCTATTGACTATGGTCATTTAAAAGAAATTATTTGAGTGATGAAGTTAAATGGGAAATGAAGGAGAATAAGAGGAAGCATACCTCTTCCTTTTGATCAGTCAGATAAGCATTTCGAGGATGAAATTCTTTTAAGAGGTGGCAAAATGTTGGCCCCCGAATATCTTTTTCTCTAGTTAAGCATGATTTAAATGAATTATGGGGTGTTGATAGATTTATTTTTAAGAGTTTAATTGTAATATCTATGTTAGTAGGATTTATTTCCTTGTATTATTGAATTAAAGTATTAAGAATGTTCAAGGACATTTTTGGCAAATCACTTAAGGATAAAGAGCCATAAGTCATGAAGGAAGGGGAAAATGGGCATTTTAGACTCATAAGGGTCTAAGTGGAAGAAGAAATGTTTGTCTTGCATTTGAAGAAGAGAAGAACATTAGTGAGAGAGGAGAAGAGAGAATATACAAAGAGAAGAGGAGAAAGGAGAGAAAGCACAGAAAACAAGCTAGGGTTTCAATTTTTTAACTTTTAAGAGAAACCTTGAGAGTTTAAAGATCTTGGAGCTAAACAAGTAAGTATAAGCATTAACCTTTCTTGATTTGTTGAATAAAGCATATTTCGTGATAGTTAGAAGTGAAATGAAAGTAAAAATGAAGTGAATATGTGTAAGAAGTTGATGTGAATGTGTATATATGTGTATGTTTTGTTATTCGTGTTCATGATCAATCATGGACTATAATTTGTTTATGTATGATATTAAATTGAAATAAAGTTGAGAATGAAGAGGAAATGAAGTAGAAAAGATGGTTTAGGTACAAGATGGGTTATATGTGAAAGGTTGGAAGTTAAAAGCTGGAAAATGTAGCTGAAACAGGTTCACTGCGTATGGTTCTGTGAAAGTTCGCTGTGGCCAGCTTCTGGTTTCGCCGCGGTGAAGTTTCCTGCACAGCTTGAACATGCTTCAGTATTTTAGACATAACTTGTTCTGTAGTTATCCAAATGGAATGATTTTTGATTTGGAGTAAACTAGAGATAAAGGATACAAATTGTTTGATAAAATTGAGTTTTAATTCAGTATCTAAGAATTTCTATTTTTAGATGGAAGTTAAACATAGAATACTATTTTAGCATAAGAATAATCCAAAATGTTTGTCGTATAACTTTCAAATTACTGAACCAAATTGAATGATCTTGGTGTCATTAGAAACTTAACCAAATGGGGAACTTTTTTCTAGAAGAAATTATTATCAAATTTCTTCATTTACCTAATTAGAATGATAATGGAAAATTGACCCAAAGGTCTGGACTTTTGGAAGAGTTTGAGTATTTAGAATTTATCTTAGTGAATATGCTATATATGGGTCCTCAAATTGTATTCCTATTGAATGAAAAAAATTTTCATTGATAAAGGGAATCAAGGAAGGCAAGAGGATCAAGAGGAGAGATATCCTTGACCAAGGTTTAAGCAAGGACTTTTAAGGTGGGTTTCATGTTTATAATTGAGTACTGAGCCATAAATGTTTTCTTTTAAAGCAAGAAAATAAAATGATTTCAAATTACTTCATAATTGTTGAATTATTACTTTTGCATGACTTGTTAAATTGTTATATGTTTCGTATATGAATTTGGTTGATGGAAATTCATGTGAAATATTTCATGTTCATGAATAATTGTGATTCCGAAATATGCCTTTGTGGCAAAATGTTAAGAAAAATCATGTTTTTGAAATGTGCCATTTTGAGCAATATGTTTACAAGATGTGAAATGCATGATTATATGGGTTTGTGGTGGTCCCCTAAGTTACGTCAAGTGTACTTTGACTAAAGGCTTCTCCCTCTTGCCCGCTAGTGGTATGAAGCTCCTTCATAGACTCTCCTAACTTCATAGCTATGTAAGATCATTATGTGGGATTACGATACTACATTATGTTCATGGCTACACAGGACCATTATATGGAAATGTGTAGTACGTTCTATTTACGGACCTACCCAAACCATTCTGATGTGCTTATGTGCTTTTGATATGTTGACAAGTTGGTGCACATATGATTTGTGTTATTGTGAATTGTTTGAGAATTTAAGAACTATGCATTTTATGATTCAATAAGAATTTTCTATGAAAATGAACATTTTCAATGGTTTTGCTTATTTCTCCATTATAAACTTGTTACCCATGAGCTTTTAAGCTCATCCCTTCCGTCCCATCTTCAGGTGAAGAAAATGAGATCGAATGTGATCAAGAGTTAAGGCATTGCTCTGAATTCTGCATATTTTGTATTTTAAACTAGAATTTGTAAAAACAAGGCTTTTGTCATATTTTAAGGATTATTAGTTAATGTAAATTTTGTATTTTGAGATTTTGAGACATTGATGTATTGTGGCTTGAAATGTCCATTAAAACTTTGTGAAACTCTTCTTTTGATGTTAAGGAAATGTAATTGGGTTACTCATAAGTTTCCAATGAGATGGAGGGTGAAATTTTGGCTTTTGGAGTTAAGAGAATAGTTTTGCTAAATGACGAGATTAAGAGTGGAAGGAGTTTCCTTTTGTTTATAACAAATCTTTTGGGGTTTGCTCATGATTTTCAATCGATATAGAATATGAACTTGTTGGATATTGGAAGTTATAAGTTAAGGGGTGGTGAGAAATGTATTTTTGGTATTTGCATTTTTGCATTGTCTAATGTTGGGGTCTAGGTTGTGATTCCAAGGGTTTTGCCATGATGAAGCCATAGTTGGCCGCAGTGAAGCTTTCCTAAAAAGTATTATTATGGTTAATTATGCATCTTCTCTGCAACGAAGTCAAGCTTCTCACCACAGCGTATTTATCCCAAGAGGAGCGGGAGGGGAAAATTCTGGACCTTCACTGCGGCGAACTTTTCCCAAAGGGTCTCTGCAGAAGTTCTTGTCCCTTCGCTGCGGCGAAACATAAAGCTTGCTGCGGCGAACCTGCTCGTCTGGATGCAAGGCACCAATAATATTAGAGCATGAAGATGAACTGACGATGGTTAAGGAGATTTCTTTGGATTATGTTCACGTTTTATGAGTCCGAAGTTGGACTCTAGAAATGGGGCCTAACATTATGGCACTACCAAGATGTATAACACACTGAAACAACATTTCTGGTGGTCTGAAATGAAGAAGCAAGTAGCGGAGTTTGTTTCTAAATGTATAACATGCCAACAGGTTAAGCATGAACATCAAGCTCCAGTTGGAAAGTTAAATTTGTTACCTAATTCAGAGTATAAATGGGAACGAATCACTATGGATTTCATAATGGATTTGCCTAAGACTCTGAGACAAAATGATGCGATATAGGTTGTGGTGGACCGATTAACTAAGTTGGCCCATTTCTTACCAGTGAGAGAGAATAATTCAGTGGATCAGTTGGATCAGAAGTATGTGAATAAAATCGTTCATGGGGTTGCTGTGTCCATTGTATCGGACAAGAAACCTAGGTTTACTTCGAGATTATGGAAGAGTTTGTAGTCAACTATGGGCATAAAGTTGAATTTCAGTACTGCATTTCATCCTCAGACAAATGGGCAGAGTGAGAGGACAATCAAGACTATTGAGGATATGCTTCGGGCTTGTGTATTGGAATTTCAAAAGCTTGGGATCAGTACATTGCATTGATTGAATTTGCTTACAACAACCACTACCACAGTAGTATTGCAATGGCACCTTATGATGCATTATAAGTTAGAGTATGTCGATTGCCTCTATATTGGGATAAGGAAGGTTTGAGAATGATAAAAGGTCCAGAATTGATACAAGATACTATAGAGAAAGTGAAATTGATTCGAAATCGAATAAAAGCGTCTTAAGATAAACAAAAAAACTATGTGGATCAGTGATGGGATATAGAATATAGTGTAGGAGATAAAGTGTTTTTGAGAGTGTCGCCCTAGCGAGGAGTGTTGATATTCGGTAAGAAGGGCAAGTTGAGCCTTAGATATATTGGTCCTTATGAGATCATTGAGAGGATAAGACTGTTGGCATATCGATTAGCCTTACCGAATGAGATGTCTCAGTTACATAATATTTTCCATGTGAGTATGCTCAGGATATATAGATCATATCTGATGCATGTATTACTAGCTCAAGAGATTGAAGTTACTAGTAATCTGAGTTATATTGAGGAGCCAATTCACACTAAAGAATCAGAAAATTCCAATGGTGAAAGTTCTATAAAGAAATCATTGAGTGAGGAAGCAACTTGGGAAATAGAGGAGCATATGAAAAAGCAATATCCCCACCTATTTCATCAATCAGGTGCAAATTTTGAGGATGAAATATCTTAAGGAGGGGAGAATTGTAACGTCCCAATATCCCATGTTAGGGGCTAGGAACCCAGAATAATGTAAATGAGAGTATATTGAGAAATTAGAAGTGCATTTCATGCATCATATGGTATATTTAAATATGTGAATTGTGTTGATAGTCATGAATAATTGTTCATGCATTCATTGACATTTTCCAGGTATAATTGATGTATAAATGTGAATTGTGGATTATTTGTGTTGAAAATTTGTTTGGAGAGTATTATGATTATTTCAGAATTTTTGGTGAATTTTAGAAAATTTGTGAAATTTTAGGATATTTTGAAAAAAAAGAGTAAGAGACAAATGGGAGGGTGTCAAATGGCCCACATGCATGGGTGCCGTGTGTCATTAAGTTATCCACACACACAATCATCTTGTTTGGAGAAAAATTTCTGCAGCTCACATCTCTTCTTCACCACCGAAAACACCAACACTAAAACTCTTTTCCTTGTTCTTTTCATCCATCACCGAAACTACTTGTTATGCATGTTTGTGTATTTGGCTTCTAACTCTTAACTGCTGGAGAACTATCTGAAGATGATTATAAGCTTGTGTTGATGTTTGTTTGGTTGAGAGGATTAGAAAATCTTGAATTTTACTAAATCAAGTAAGTTTTTCGTGAATAACATTTGATGACGTTTTAATGTTTTGTACATGGGTTCATGCATGAGTGACATGGGAAGAAATAAATTCGGTAGTGATAATGAAGAAGTACAGAAACATGGAGAAAAATGCAGAAAATAAGGAACATGCCTGAGGGATGTCGGTTTTGATGTTTATGTTTAAATCTTGGATTTTTTAATTGTTTATATTGAGATGAGCTGAGATGAAAGTTTGTGAAGTTGTTAACTTCAGAAAGATGTGAAAAATAGATTATAGATTCTATTGAGAATTGTTACTACTCATGAAAAGAAAATTGCAGTAGAAAGAGGAAGAAGAAGGTGATGGTATTTTGGTTTTTAAAGTGAGAAAATGAGCTAGAGCATTTTTATTAAACAACTTTGAGTCTTTTGGTTATAACTTTTTCATATGACGTCCTAATGACTTGAAACATGAACCAATAGATTCCTAACACATTTTTCTTCCTCATTATGAAAATTTAGAGCCATCTGAATTCTTTTGGGAAATATTTGGTTTGTGGATTTAGGATGAAAATGATGAAATGTGCTGGAATATTATGAACTGGAAAACTTTCACTGAACATGCTTGGGTATTATGATTATATCTTGATCAGTAGATCTCCAAATGAGATGATTCTTGATTTAAATCGAGCTAGAGATATTTTTATACAATATTTAAACAAAAAGTGAATTTTAATTCTGTCCTTAAGGGTCTTGAATTTAGCTTGAAATTGAGTATTGGCTTCTGCTATAACACTACCCGTGATAGAAATGATGTCCCGTTTTATCAAATAAACTGTACTTATTTAGGCCAAATCAGACAAAAGTGTCTTCATAAAAGTTGTATCTTATTCTATTATCTTTCAATTGGTATATAATTTGTAATTTTTGGATATTGTAATTGAGAGTTATGATTTGTACAACGTGAATGCATGATCAAGCCCTAGCCAGATTTTAAATGTACTCAGTCTATAGTATTTTGAGCATAACTCATAGAATAATGAATCAAATTGTATGATCTTAGTGTCATTAGAAACTCAAGGCATAGGGAAACAATTTTCTAGAAGAAAGTGTTACAGAAATACACCATTTTACATGTCATAATGATCATGTAAAATAGACCAAAAAGTCTATGTTGAAAAGAAAGCTAGAATAGTTAATGAGTGTATGGATTTTGACATATTTGGAGTATAATTAATCTTTGCATCAGTTTATTACAGAAGTATACCCGGGCATATGTCATTGAACATGCATGTTACATGATATATTTATAAAAATGCATATCAGTTACGTGAACAATATGGTAATATGAAATTGTGTTTGATTGCATATGGAAGAGCAAGTGAGCGATCAATTCAGATATTGCCGGAACTTCACGACAATAAGCGAAAAGGGAGCAATTGTGAGTAACCTAAGATTGTCTCAACTTAATTTGATATGTGTTGATTGTGTTCTGAATTCCATAAAATAATTATCCGAGGCGTTTGATGCATGTAAATATCATTGGAAGTGCTACTTGTATGTGAATGAGATTGACTAATTGAATTTGATATGTGATGATTGTGTTCTAAATTCTGGATAATAATTGTCTGAGGCGTTTGATGCATGTGAAAGAATATGAACGTGACTAAATGAATATGATGATTGAATTTGTGAATGCATTTCATTTCCAATGCATGAAATATAAAGACAATTGTGATTGATGTCGCCAGTTAAAAAGAGCTTAAAGCTCAAACACCTGTGGAAAGAGCCTAAGGCTCAACGTGTACAATGAGCCCTGTATCTCCAACGGGTAAGGGACGGTATGAAAGAGCCCGACATCTACGATGGATACGGGACAATGAAAAAGGCACATAGTCACAACAACGTAACAAACGAATATGTCTCATAAACATTGCTTTCATATATGAAATGAATATATTGAATGATTGCATTATTGTAAGAAATTTTATTGAATGAATCAATGATAAATTAATGATTGTGTTATGCAAAATTGTAATGAAATGATGAATTGTTTGGACTATGTGATTGAAATATGACAATTGTGAAAAAAAAACGTTTCGTGATATGACTTGATGATAATCAAGTTGATGTGAATTACATGATAACATCAAGGATGGTTACTCTACAGAGTTCACAAAACTCATCAAAATTGCAACGTTGACAATTTTAGGTTCAAGAGAGAGCGATGGCTTACTTGCTAAGACATCATTTTGATACAAGTTATGGCTCCAAAGACTTAACACTCTTTGGACCACAAACATCAATATGCACTATTTTAAAATAAACAAAAGTTGTCCAAGACTTATTTATAGGAAACACATTTCTACTTCCTTTTTTTTTTCATAAACACAACCTTCATAGAAATTAAGTGCATCAATTTTAGGCAACCTAATAACCATAATTTTTTGACTCATCAGTTTTAGATCTTTTACTTTCAAATGTTCATAATGTAAGTGTCAAATTTTTGTTGCATTAGTTCTAAAAACTAAAGAAATTTTTTCACAATTGTAACTTCTAGAGGAAATACTTTGTTTTGAGTCATTGGACTACTAAAGATTGACTAATCAGATTTCTTATTTTGAATCAAACAATAGCCATTGTCAAACATATTCAAATATCCATAATCCATTAATTGCCAAATTAATAGATAATGAGCTAAATTAGAAACATATTGCACATCATGAAGGAGCACATTACCATGTGTAGTTTTGATGGCAATTATCAATTTCGCGTCAACCTTCATTTACTTGATGTCATTAAGTCGAGCTTTGCTTTACGGGACTCGTAATGTTCTTTAAATAGTAACCTTATTCTAAACATATGTTTAAGATCGCTACATATAAACCATACTCCATTCAGGGCATTACTAATATGAGAATGGGCCACGAACAAATTACTCTCTTCGTCAGCAATCTCTGTAAAATTGGCTTGCTTCTTCTCATCTATCTGTTTGGTCCAATAATTAAGCTCTTTATGGCCATATTTTTTTATCGCGGTGGCACTCAATTGTAATCTTAAGTTGCCTTTACTCACTAAACTGCGCTCTACATGACCTCGATCTTGCAAACCGTCACTGCCCTATCCACGACCTCCTGAATTATCTGTCTTCCTACTTCGGCTTTAACTGGAATGCTTTTTCCTCAACCTTTTAAAATGACCTATTCAGCCTATGCCAACAAGGAACTAATAATCCATCAAAAGAATAAAAGACAGGTCGTTTGAGTGTAGGAATCACATGTTCAAAACTTTAGTCACAACAATCTCATTACTAATATTCTCACCATAAGACTTCATGTGATTAAAATGAGTAGACACTCACATAAAAATTTGCACAGTTTCATTCTTTTTCATGGCTAATGTCTCAAAATCACAGAGGAAAGTTTGCAATTTTACAGCAATTACCTCTTTTTGTCACCCATACACTCTTTCTTCAAAATCTCCCATATATGATTGGAAGTAAAAGATTCTACAATCTGAAAAAAAAATCTCCTCATCAAGGCTTGTTAGACCAGAAATAGAGCCTTCGCGTTCATCTTAGGAGTCTATTTCAACTGTTAGTTAAACTAGTCTAATTTCGTGTCTTGGAACCCATTCTTCACGAAGTCTCCCAATTCATGAGAAGTGATAATTTTCTCCCTTAAAAATTAAAATTAGGGGTTAAAAAGAAAGATTGGTGTCGTTAACTGTCATAGTGAAATTCTAATCTTCTTCCTTAAATTTTGAAATTAGGGGTTAAAAAAAAGAATAGGTGCCATTAACTGCCATGGTGGAATTCTAATTTTCTCCAAAAAAAAATTAAAATTAGGGGTTAAAAAAAAGGGTCGGTATCCATAATTGTCATGTTAAAATTTTAATTTTCTACCTTAAAAAATTAGAATTAGGAGTTTAAAAAAAAAAAAGATCAGCGCCGTTACCTGGCACAGAAGAATTCTCTTTCTTTTTATTTGTGTTTTATACAAGAAAAAATGAGGTTTTCTCTCAACTTCTCTCTGTGTTTTTTTTAACGTAATATATAACCTTACTTGGATATTTGAGATAATTTGCAATTTCTGACTGATTTTTACTGGTGGACCTTTTCATGTGATAGGTAATGTGTACTTTGGATTTCGACACGGGGCTTCTGATTATCCTCTGAAACACGAACAATGGTGGCTGCCTCCGGATGAGATTATCCTGCTGCCCATTGTTTCTTGTCACCTTGCTGGTGCTTTGGGATTGCTTTAATTGTTGCTGTCTGCGTAAAACGGGTTTTTACAGCAACCAGGTAATGCGTTTTGCACCAAAAAAACACAATTTGAGTTACGTTCTACGTGATGGTACAAACTGGGTAATATAAGATCAAAAAATTGTTCGTGATTTAAGATTTTTGGCTTAGGGAAGGCGGAAAACGAAAGACGATGACTAATTTCTTTTGCATATTTAAAAATAAAATATTTTTATTTTAACATTTCAATAATCAAATATTAACAAAATTAATAAATAAAATTTCATAAAAAGCCTTGTTAATAGAGATGCCATGGGTTTTGGGTTAATATCACTATGACGTCAATTTGATAAAAATTTAATAAAATTCAAATATTTTTATAAATATTAGTGAATAAATTAGTGTCAAAACTAATAATAAAGATTATCGTAAACCTTTTCTCCAAAATTGAACAACTCGTTGATACTAATAACTAAATATTCTTTATTTTAAAATAGAAAATTAGACATAAAAAACAAAAACCATTCAGTTATAATTAAAAAATCCAAGCATTTTATGATTTAATATTAATTAAATATATCCTATTTAATATGAACTTTTAATTATAATTATAATTAATTTTTTATTTTATTTTATTTTAATAATTAATTTAAAATAATTAATTATTTTTAAATATTTTATTTTAATAAAATATAGAAGTTTTAATATGTATTATTAATACAAGATAATAAAAATGAAATCATTTGCATAATTAATATTTATATCTAACCTTTACTTAATATTTATTTATTGTTAGAAATTAAAAAAAAAAGGTAAATACATTAACATTTTTATTTAAAATAACATCAAAATTAAAATAATAAAAAAATTGTAACAAAAAATAGAAGTGGGACCAAAAATCCTTGCATTGCACCTGACTAGTACAACATGATAATTTTTGATATAGAATGATTTGTTTAGACAAACCTATAGAAGGAAAATAAAAAATCAACTGGTTAAAATTTTCATTTATGTTTTTGACTTTTTCAAATTTCTATAACTTTTCAAATTATTTAAAAAAAATATTTTATTTTTTGTCATAACTTGATTTATCATTAATAAATATATACTTTGAATTATCTAATTTTAATTAATAAGAAGAATTATGACTAAGATAATTCAACTGTTAAATTTGATTTTAATATTATAATAATTTATAATTAATTAAAATATTTTAAATTTGAATAATGATTTAATACACATATTATAAATTTAACATATCTTTAAAATAAAATTTTAAAATTGTAATTTATCATATATTTATTATAAATATTTAATAATTAAAATTTTTATTTTTATTTTAGTTTTTTATTATTTACTTAATATAAATATAATATCAATTAATTAATATTATACAGAATATTAAAATAAAATTATTTATTTAAAACAATTTGGAAAAGTAGTTTATATCTGAATTTTCTTTTATATCATTAATAAAAATGCACTTACATGGATATTAACATTCTAACAACTTTTTGTTATTATTTCAAAGAAAATAAAAACAAAACCATAAAGAAAGAAGTGCAACCAAATAATTTCTAAATTATTAAAAAGCAAGGATGACAATAGCAGCAAGTCATCACTCATCCCCCAACCTCAATCTGATTGGTTATTGATTAAGGGTAATTTTGCTGCCAGTGGTCAAGTCATAAATAATAGAATCATAAATTTATGGCATGCTTTTTGAATTTTATTTAGATCGAGTAGATGACTGGGTTTAATCTTTGATCATACAAAAAGCATGGAGTTGCTTTGGTTTTAGGTAGAAGGTTGAGATTTTGACCATAAAATCAAACACTAGAGTTATTTAGAACATAGAGTTAGCAGTGCAAAAATAGAAGCTAAAGTATCTCACAAATTGTGAGTTAGGATAGGAACATGGTTGAAGAGATACTTGATTCTGTTAGGATAAGAACACATTTGAAGAAATATTTGATTTACTCACTATAAGATGCGCTTTTGGTGTATGATCGGAACATAGTTGAAAAGATAATTTGATTTAGTAACTATAAGATGTTTTTCGGTTTAGGATGTGAACATGGTTGATGAGATATTTGATTTGGTAAAATGTGAACTTTAGTTATGAAATTGTCTTTTCAAACTGTCCTGATACGTTGTTAACTTCACCTTCAGATTGGTTTGGCAACAGAAAAGTTACTTCCATCTAAGAAAACGACGGCTCTATGACTGTCTCTATCCACATAGAGGAACGTGTCCCATGGATGTGCCACGGTAACTTTGCAATAAAACAAATCATTCGCTCCTTGAAATCTGATAGCTGAAACGTAAAGGCTATGGCAGGGGCTCCAATGGAGTCTTTTGAAATCAACTCACATGAAGCCGACGGCGACAAGTGTTTTCTGGGTGGTGGTCCTCCTAGAAAGGCTCCGATGAATAGAGACGCACTTGCTTGTGCTCTTCTCGCCTCTACCACCTCTGTCTTATTAGGCTACGGTAAGTCCCCTCCTTGTCTTTAGTTTAATTGAATCGATTGGTGAAATTCCCAGATCTAGTTTTGGCTATATTTGTTTTCATTGAATGGCATTGGCAATTGGTGGGGCAGATATTGGGGTGATGAGTGGAGCAGCAGTATTCATAAAAGAAAACCTCAGAATCACATCGACCCAAGTGGAGATTTTGGTGGGTATCCTCAATGTGTGTTCCTTGATCGGTTCATTAGCATCAGGCAAAACCTCGGATTACATAGGCAGACGCTACACAATAGTTTTAGCCGCAGCGTTGTTTCTGGTGGGTGCACTTCTAATGAGCCTAGCCCCGTCATACCCATTCCTCGTAGCTGGTCGCGTCATTGCTGGTATCGGAGTTGGCTACTCACTTATGATTGCCCCGGTCTACAGTGCCGAGCTCTCTCCCACCACGAGACGTGGCTTTCTGACCTCTCTCCCGGAGTTTTTCATCGTCTTTGGCATTCTTTTAGGTTACATTTCTAACTACGCCTTCTCAGGATTGCCTGTTCACATGAACTGGAGACTTATGTTAGGTCTCGCTGCAATTCCTTCTATTTTCATTGGTTTTGGTGTTATAGCAATGCCAGAATCGCCTCGTTGGTTGGTGATGAATGGTAGAAATAATGAAGCAAGAAGGGTTTTGATCAAAGTTTCGGATACTAAGGAGGAAGCTGAATTCAGGCTATTTGAAATAACAAAAGCAGCTTCAGACTTGCAGTCCAAACAAATGAATTGGCGTGGCCAAGGTGTTTGGAAGGAGCTTTTGTTAAGGCCGTCTAAACCGGTCCGGCGAATGCTTGTTGCTGCCATCGGGATCAATTTCTTTATGCAAGCTTCAGGCAACGATGCTGTTATTTACTACTGCCCGGAGGTGTTCAAGGACGCTGGAATCGAGAACAAGAAAAAGCTCTTTGGTATCAATGTGGTCATGGGACTTTCTAAGACTGCTTTTGTGCTGTTGTCTGCTTTTTTCTTGGATCGGTTTGGTAGGCGGCCTCTATTGTTATTGGGGTCTGCAGGGATGACTCTATCGTTAGCGGTGTTGGGGATGGGGTCCAAGTTTGTTGAGCATTCGATTAGCAATAACAATAGCAAGCCTGTCTGGGCTAATGCTGTGTCCATTGTGGCTGTGTGTGCATTTGTTTCATTCTTTTCTATTGGTCTGGGGCCAATTACGTGGGTTTACTCATCAGAGATATTCCCTATGAGGTTACGGGCCCAGGGTTCAGGCTTGGCCATATCGGTAAACCGGTTGGTGAGCGGCGTTGTGTCTATGACGTTTTTAACCATTGCCAAGAAGATAACATTTGGAGGAACCTTTTTCTTGCTTGCTGGAATAATGACGGTTGGTACAGTCTTCTTTTATGTGGTTATGCCGGAGACTAAAGGACTGGCCTTAGAAGAGATTGAATCTCTCTTTGAGGACAAACATACAAGTAGAAGTAGTAGTGACATCGGAAGGGAAACAAAGGCTGAAGGCGGACCCGATTAGCTTAAGAATCTTTCTCCTCACAAAGCCAACTACCGAGCAAGTCCAACAATTCGAGCCAGTATCATGCACAGCGTTCTCAATGCAACTAGTCAAAATCTAGATGATTGCGTTCTAAATGCAACTAGTCAAAATCTAGATCTTCTCTTGTGATTTAGAGTTTTACTAATCCTCGTCTTAAGGGATAGTTCATTTTATCATAATCATATCCGTGCTTCGCATAGTTTTAGGAATGCGGATTTTCATAGATAGTTAAATTTTGTCTATTCCTTTTTGTCTATTTCTTCTATTCATTTTTCATCTTTTTATCTCAATCTCTTTTCGTAATCAATGTCACTGTCATGCTTTCATTCAATTTCATTAGTTTAGTTTTCAATTCTTTTAATATTAGGATGTAAGTTTATCAGTCTCATTATCTGAGTATGGTCTTGAGTATGGTCCATTTATATAAAGCTTAACCCTACCACTATATGTTGTTATATGCTGTTGCCCATCTACTCAACCTTAGTCTTGATGATGGCCAGAGATAGGTATGCAGTGGGTGTATAATAGGTTGGTCCCTGTCGTCTCCAAGCTGAAGTAGTTTTTGGCACTATCGATCTGCTCTGGAAGAGGACAGAAGCTCCAACCTTCACATAGGCTAAGGAATTTCGGTTGAAAGGCAATGGTTGGAGGTATTGTGTTTAAATTTCCGCTGTTTTTTACATATATATTACGGTTATATATATGTGTTTTCTGCATGGGTTTTGTACATGAATGTTGTGTATGAAATGTATGGTTTAGTTTACATTTGGTATCAGAGCCTCTGGCTAGCCTCTGTCTTGCCATCGAACTATGAAAAACCACCGAAAACTTTTCTTCTTTTTTCCTCTGTTTCTACCGTATATATCTATATATATGTGTGTGTTTGAGGTTGTCAATTTTTCTATATTTTCAACCTCCTTGAGACGCTAGAGTTGGTTTTATCGTCATCCTTGGTGCACACGACATTGTCTGGAACGTGGAGGAGGAGG
>JANSVA010000008.1:38748409-38761466 GCA_025504915.1 Erythroxylum reticulatum | reverse complement strand
AGATCACTCTAAGACATGTATGATGACTTGTATGTGAATTTTGGACCTAGGTAATGCATAGTAGAATTTAATCTTCATTGGATGCTAGTATATTTGTGTATTTAATAAATAATATTATTTTGAATAACTCTTTGCTATTGGAGTGCAATTGATGTTTTTATTTCGTATTTTGATAGATGACATTGTTTTCAACAAACCTGCACTCGAAGTGTAAAAGAATAATGTTCTATTTTCTGAAACTATGTTTTTGAACAACTTTGCACTTAGAGTGCAAAAGATGACTTTCATGACATGAAATAATATTTTCAAACTTACTTATGCACAAATCAGTCATATATGTTACTTGTATGTTTTCTCTTTTGGCTTAAAGCCACAGCAAGGTTTTATTTTATCGGTTGGACCGATAAATAAAGGCATAATGCCTTACTTGATTTTTGATACTTAAATGTTGTATATGGTTTTTGTGATTGGTGAGGAAACGATTGGCCGATCGTGTGCTGGGCACATCTGATTATGATTAAGCGACCCCCGTACCCTTGACGCTGGTACATTAAAGTCGAGTCGCCGTATCAACACCTTTCTACGAGACTTGTGGGTGATTCCACACCTAGGGTCTAGACACTGACAAGGTCATCACCTAGGGTCATGAAGCTCTTGTCGACTGTAGTTCGGACTCACCACGGATGAAAGTCGAGCCAACACCGATAATTGATGGGTGTGCACATTAATTTGGCCGACTAGTGATGTCACACATTATTGTTTTAGCTTATTCTGATATTTATTTTCTGACGAGATTTGATTTATCTATTTGATGTTTTTATGCATTTGTATATTGGAACTGAAACTTATGTTCACTAGATGGGTGATTAATAGGCTGGGCCTATATGATTCCTAACCAGTATACATTAAGTCATAGACTGGGCCTATTTGTTTTTCTATGCGTGATATATTCACTTCATAGGTTATCTACACTGTCTTGGTATGAACCAATTTTATCTGTGATATATGTTTTTCCTGCTCATTCAGTACTAGTGTACTCACCCCCTTCGCTTTCCAACCATGTAGGTTAACTTAGTGAGTTTGAAGCTCTGAGTGGATCATGTGATCTTTTAACATTTTCAGGGTATTACCATATGTAAGAAAGCAAATTTCAACTCTGAAATTGTTTAACATTTAATGTGCTTTAAGATTTAATGCACATTTAAAGTAGCAAATTTAAAGTAACATTTAATTTACCTTCATGTTTAAAATTTGCTAATTTAGAATGTTAGCAAAAGATCATGTCTGAGTGGAACAATTCTAAGAAAGCACATTAAATTCAATTCAAGAGAATTTAGAATAGAAGAAGGTCATTTTGTTTGGCAACTCGCATAGTAATAAAAAATATATGTATTCAAATGTGGCTACCAACTTTTAGTAAGAGAATTAAATATATTTGTGACATGAAGAAGTAAATGAGATTAAAATATAAGATAGAACTTAAGGTATAGCATGGTAAATCTACTCACGATTCATTAGTCGAGATGTTATATATTCCTAACAGATATATGATAATAAGCTCTCAGTTGTATAATGATTGCATGGGTTATTGAATAAGTATGAGAAATTGCAAAATTCTAATTGACTAAACTTGGTATATTTGAGTAAAAGATGACAAAAATAAGACAATTGGTGGGTTTGACCTTTAATTGTTAAAGAGTAATTGACAATTTGAGGTTTCCTATACTAGAGATTAATTCTAATTCAAATATTTAATGATCATTGATTAATTTTTTAAAAAAATTCTTATCAATGTTCTTTAATTAGTAAAATTCAATCATGTTCAAATACATTCTGGCGTTGGGTGATGGGTCATGTGCATTCTATCTAGTGCAAATATTTGATTATATTTCATATTTATTTTCTTTTTGAACGAAAGAACAGAACTATTATTATTATTATTATTATTATTGATTTATTGTTAAAACCAAGTGTAAAAGGACAGGCGCACATGAAGGTGAAACCAAATTTCAACTCTGAAAGTAAAAAATCCCAAGTCATCCACTACATTCCAACTAGAAAATGGCAGGAGATTTTCAGAGCCCCCTTTTTAATCAGAGCAACATAGCAAAAGTGGCGCTTAGGAAATCTATGCCAAAGGGGTTGCTCTTGTCAGGAAGTCAATTTTCAAAACTTTGAAAAGCTGAATCCAATTAACCCACAACCGTTTGTTAGCTTTTGTTGGCTCAGTTGAGAGCATAAAGGAAGGAAACCGTAGTTTTTGATGTGTTGTTTTGCTGTTGGAAGCTTCTTCCACGGCAGGGATGCTTTTTATACACAATGAGGGGAGAGACCATAAGGCCTTGACGTCAATCTTGTTTTTTAAATTTTAAACGCCTCCCAATCCAACCGAGGTTAGGGTTAAGTAGTAGGGGTAGTAGTCGCTAAGATCCAATTTCTTGGTGCAGGCAAAGGTTTGGGCCTCTTTACACGTCGTTTTAATCCAGACGTAGGAATGTTGACAAAGTTTATGGATATTATAATAAGTCTGTATTTTGATAGGTTTCGACATTGGAAAGGTGGCAGAGCAAGAAACATGGAAAAGGTGACAAACTTACCTTTGTCCTTTACTCTGAATTCCACATTTCAAAACACTCAATTTCCCACTCTCTCTCTTTTGAGTTTTGCCTTTTGTAATTGTCCACTTATTACAGATCTGCGGTGTTCTTCTAAGGCGCACCTTTCAAATCACAGTTTTCTTTCTTTCCTATTTTCCGGTGATGGTAGCAGTTGAAATACAGAAATAAGCAACAGATATATATAATTGGAAATTGTAATGAATGTTTAACTTAAGCTCAGTCTATAATTTGTATACAGTATAACTGGAAAATTGCATACACTATAATTTGTATACATACATATATATATATATGGGTAAAAGATACTTGGACAAATTGGACCTTTGGTGTCCTTTTCTTTAATTTCTTCCAGTCATATAAGTAACAACCCAATAACAGACAAGTGGAATTAATGTTCCATATGAAGTTGATAAAAGTAGGCAAGACTTTAAGTAACTAAGTTAAGCAGCAGGGGAAAAGTATAGGAACTATCTTCCTTTTCAATTTTTAAAGCACATACGTCCTTTTCAATTTCAAGCATATTCTCAAGGTGGTTACCCTAACAAAACAGAGGAAGTAGACAGCACAAGAAAGGCCAAGACCCTGAATTGGATATTTGGACATAAATCAAAACCAGACTTTGTGTTAATATAAAGATCAAATCAGATTTTCGGCACGATATACGTAAATATAGCTAGGAATTGATGATTACTTTATAAATTATCTACGTCCCGTGAAAGCGAAATATTATTAAATATCCCTAATTTGTTACGGTGTGATTCATGTCCCAAAAGTACCGAGTTTTATTTGTTAAGTATGTTATTTGAATTTCAAATGCCTTACCAAGTACCAACTACCAAATTAAGTATGGGCCACCGACACGTATATCGCATATCTGTCGTTTCAGTTGGCATTTAGTCGTTTAGTGGATAACTGCATGGAATTGAAGGGCTTTACCTGCAGGTAGTTCACTGATGCACCACAATCCTACGACAGAATGTTTTGACTCCCTCCATCCTATTGCTACTTCAAAGTTCAAACAGAATAACATTTATTTTTTATACGTCAAAAAGGCATCAAACTGAGTAAGACTGTAAGATGAGCTGCTGCTTTCTGTAATTCAACCATGCTATCAAATTCAAGATTTAACGGTTAAGTTTGAAAACTTTGTTACTAAAAACTCAATAATTATCATTAGAAAGAAATGACAATAGTTAATTAATTAATTATTTGATTGAAAGTCATCTCCTAAATCCGTTGATTTCTAGTAATGAAGACAAAGGAAGCAGACGAAAGCGTACCCTTTTTTTTTTTCTCTCTTTTTGTTTTTATTTATAAATATACAAGTTGAAAGTGTTTATATATATTCTTAGTCTCTTTCTCCTTCTCAAGTACTTTATATGCTCTTCCTAAATATCACAATCTCTCTCCTCTTAAAGACAATTCCACCTTCTGCAAGATCCTCCATCACCTCTCTAATGGATCAAAATCGGTTCAAAATGCGAATCTCTCGCATGTTTCGTAGTTCTTTCGGGTCATGTCGAACGAGAAATTTATCGGACGTGATCGAAAAGGCTGTCTTTATCCCTCAAAGCACCCCAAGTCCAACCCAAAGCCAACGATTTCAGACGATGATGGAGACTTTGCCCTCCAAAGCTCGTCCTTTTCCTTCTATTTGCAGACCAAACTGCCCTAAAACAACCACCCAAGTCATTAGCAACTCTATTGTCTCAAGGCCAAAACTATCGGGTCTATATCCTTCTGTGTTTAAACCGGGCAATAAAAAGGGACACGCATGCCCTCCTGTTTCTCCTATGGCTCCTTTTAACCCGTTCTATGAAGATTATAGCTTAAAAGAAGCAAGCAAGTTTCCCATCAGACGGAAAGAGAGGAAAACGAATAAGAAGAAGAAGAATAGGAGCAAGAACAACAAGAGTTTTTACATGAGAGACAGGAATCTCCTTAGCTCTTCTTCTCATGATAGCAAATATTTTGAAAACGACTACTGGTTTAGCAGTGAAGACGACGCGGATCCAAGAGAAGACGAGTCAGATGCTTTCTTTTCATCGAGAAGTCTCTCCTCAGACTCATCTATATCTCATCGATGCCGTTCTCGCAGAAAACAGAACAGTAGTTCTCGGCGGAGACGAGTTGCTTCTACTAAGAGTAGTTCAGGAAAAATGGTGGCCGTGCCATTAGATGGCAAAGTCAAGGGCAGCTTTGCGGTGGTAAAGAGGTCGAGCGACCCGTACAACGATTTCAGGACATCAATGTTGGAGATGATTGTTGAGAAACAGATATTTGCATCTAAGGATCTCGAGCAGCTCTTGCAGTGCTTCTTGGCTTTGAACTCATATCATCATCATAAGATTATCGTTGAGGTTTTTACCGATATTTGGGAGACATTGTTCTCTAACTTTTCTTAGTGGAAGATGAGAAAAAAAAAAAAAAACACTGGTTTTATGTTTATTATGCTATTGTCTAGTTCTATAATCTGTAGTTTTAGAGGAAATCTAACCTTTGATTCAATTAATGGATTATGCCCACTTTTTCTGTGATTGTCTGTTCTTCAATTGTTGTTTTTAAAATAAATTGAGACCCGTGCTTATGAGGATGTAAAGGATTAATAATACGGCTCACCCTGGTTAAATTCAAATATAATCTTTCATACGTTTGAAGGATGAATAAAGTAAATCATATCGGATAAATGTAAGACTCATTTGAATTTCATACGCAATGTTATACCTATTCAAGTTACCTGACTTGTAATTAGAGCAATGAAAGATAACATTGCTTTTATGTTTTTGTTTCTTGGCTGTGATTGTGAAGGCTGATGTGAATCATATTGGCTCTTAGCCTGTCCTTAGATTGTCAGAGAACTGTGCTTGAGATGATGGGTGAAAGCAGGATTCGGCAGTAGGACTTTTCTTTTGCTGCTTTTATCAAAAACCATTGAGGAGGCGAAACCTAAAGGTGACAAACCTACGGCTTTTGAAAGACTTTTTAGCCTGAAACTCGATAAACAGGCTCAGGTTTGAAAGCAAATACAGATAGAAAAGCAAAAAAGAAACATGGAATAAGATAAGAAATTAAATATACATATAACAAGAAAAGTTGCCTCAATTGCTTGTGAAGTTGAATTTTGGCTGTTTCTTGCACCAAAAGAATACAAATATTAAAGAACTGGTTGGTCAAAACAAAATGTTTCGTCATTTAGATTGAAATAAATAGTAGACACAATTTGTTTAATTTTGAGCTGACTCTTACATTCACGGCCCTATCTTCGTTTCAGATTGTGCATACATAATTCTCCTCTAACTTTGATACGAATCGAAATCCTTCGTTTAAAAAAAAGAGAGGGTCGGTGTGCCTTGTACTTCTCATCTTCTGGGGATTGTTCGACTATTAAGTAATAAACGTTTGTATAATTCCCCTCTAACGATCTATACTTTAATTGTTGTAGTCAATTTTTGTTGGTCAACTTAAAATCTAAAAAGTCCATCCAATCTAAACTTAATATCAATTACATGATCACAATCTCATCGCTTATACGTGATGCGATTGCTTAACATTAGGTTAACTTCTACATAATTTAAAACTGGCATATGCATATCTAGTTTTCACATAATTTTGTACGCAAAGATAAGATTTTTGTGTGTATCATTCAAAAACTTTGATTAAATAATTAATTTCATTAATCAAACTTGTAATTTAATATGCATATAAATATGGAAGGAAGTACAAGCAAAACACTAAAGAAAATGAAAAAAACGAAATGACATTTGAATATAGAACCACATGATCGGCATGATTCCTGCACACAAAGTGCCAAAAATGTTGAATTTTTTCAGGTAATTAGATATTGTTAATCTGCCTTTGGCACGTAAGAAGGACAAAAAATGTGATGGAGTTTTAGGTACATGTGTTTTTATTGCATTGCATTATTAACCAAATCAGATAAATTAATGCAATCAATATGTTCTCATTAGATATGCAAAGTAGCAAAGACAAACGACCGCACCCTACCAGCCTAACAGTAACATGTATAAAAGCTTTGTTTCTGTAGTTTAGCGTCTACTTCGCTGTGCAATTTGAGCGATCCATTTTTGTTTTTTTCTCTCCAAACTTGGAACATAGCTTGCTTGTCCCCGTTCAAAACATGAAGGGCATACGATTAAAGGAAGAACATATAGAAAGGCTCGTATACGGATTAAGTTAATTATATATATATATATATATACCTTTAAGATTCTTGCCATCTGGAAAAGAGTTAAAGAGGGTTTTGATAATAGACGAATGCGTGAGCTAACGAGTTTGTGGTACAGCAAATTGAAAACCTTTTCTCTATTAACATTCAATGGTATAAGGAAAAGAACAGCACCAGCAACGACAAAAACCAAAATGAATCTTAAATTAGACCAGCAACCCATATGTATAGAGAATTTGCCGCACAATGATTGGAAAATGATTCGTGATGCAGCAATGGAACATGTGGGTTGGTAGGACTATTTATGGCTAAGAAAGGGAAAGAAGCTTTACTCAAAAAGGTACCTGTAAGGCTAATCTGTCGACACTCGATAGTTTTACTAAAAATATTGACACGTCAATTTCAAGCAATGGATCGATGGAGGCTGGCTACTGAAGAAATCGAAATCTGGGAGCGAAGAAGACACAACGGAATGAGAAAATTTTGGATGGGGACCTGCTAAGGTGTTGGTAGAGAGAATGTGAGCCAACAGCTCACAACTTGTGGGAAAATGTGCATTGGGTTAGCTTTCCTTTTGCTGCTAGTATCCATGCTTGATAGCTATGTTTCCTTGTGGCTACAGAGAAGCAGAAAGGCTCTGGCAATTGAAGTTTCTTGTTTTCTTTTTCTTCCTCTTCTTATGCGCTGCATGTGCATGTGGGTAGAAGTGATCTAGTAATGCGTTTTGAATTAAAGATAAATTTTGATATGAAATTGACAAACGGGAAGCAAAAATAAAGAATGTCTGACTTATGACAGAGGTTATTGATGTATATGTTAGCTGTGCGATTTGTCGAGGTAGTAATTCTCATAAATGGTGGCATTTTTTGGGTTCTTGAGCCCCAGTTACTTCCACCTCTCTGACGCACTTGCAAAGGTGTTAAACTTATGTGGACCAATTCTAGTCGGCTTTTGTACGCAGAGCCTCACGAACACTCTTTTTAGAACACTAGCAGACGGGACACTGCGCAAATGTGTAGTGATCATTTAAATAAATATAATGCCTATTTAATTCTAAATTAAGGAGTATTTATAAATATGTTATATTATTTAAGGATAATGTATAAATGAATATAATATAATTTAAAATTTTGTGGGAAAAAATAGAATTGGGTGATTGCGAAATAAAATTTTGTGAAAGAGAAGTAAAAGAATAAAAGTTAAAACATTTAGAATGAATGAATAAAATAAGTAAGTTGAAATTAAAAATAACAAAATAACAAAATTTGGAAATGTATAGTAAGGAAGGAATTGAAAAGTTTAAAATTTATGAATGTGGATAAAATTTTTAGGGAGAAAATAAGTTGAAATATAAGAGATAGAACATTTAAAATGAACGAATAAAATTAGTTCTAAAAAATTAGGAATAAAAAATAAAATAAAATTTGAAAAGTTAGTAAAGTCACGGGTGTGACTTAATTTAAGTCACAGGTGTAACTTAGAAAATTGAAAATTAATTATTAATTAAAATAAAAAAGTCACTGGTGTGAGTTATTAACTCACACCCGTGACTAATATTGAAATCCCGTTGCAGCTTCGCCTTTCTTGACCTTAAATTTGTTCTATGATGATTCCCACAACTTCCTCTCGTCTACCACCGCCTTCTTTTGTGGCCTTAGTTTCTCCAACATCTACTCCAACACGTCGTTAACTATCAGTTGTTAGTGAGATACCTGCTAACTTTCTTTAAACCTAAATTTTTTTGTTTGTCGCATTTGTAGAGAGATTGTTGTTGTAATGTTAATATGACATGTTCAGTTAGATCAGGTATAACCTGGGTTTATGAGGGGGAGTCATTTTTTTCTTTAACCGTCTTCTACGTTTTAATCATTTACTTTATAATTATTTATTAAAGCATGTATATTTAAGCTGAAATTGAAATTAAAAATATAAATTTGAATTTATTGATTTGAATTATTTTTTATAATTAGTTAACTTTAAAATTTGTTGCTTCATGCATCTTGGGTTAGATTTTTTAAGAGCATGCAAAGTATAACTCCATTCTATAGGTCTCGGATGGGTGATTAGGTTTACGTTATCATATGGGTGGGGCTAACTTTTGTTGATACTTAAATATGGCCTATCAAAAGGTTAAAAAGTATATAGAAATTGTGTATATTGTTAAACATAAATAATTTTAAATAAACGGATTTTTCAATTGTGATTTTCTCAATACCACCATTATTGTGCCATGTGTTTATTAGAAAACAATCCCAATGTTTGTTCTTCGTATGACCATTTTGGATTCATATTACCGTAGGATATCATGTTTGTCATTTTCTAAACTGCTCTAAACCTAATCAAGTAATAAAGTGTTTTGTTTGGTATAAGATTTACCAAATTATTTTCATTTTTTATTGCTACTCAAGTTAGGCCTCGTGTGAGATTGTTGACATCTTCGCCTTCTCAACCAAATCCTTGTCTTTAATTTGACACTTGTGAGAGCCAATTAAGGTATGCAACTTTAAAAGATCGTCCTATTATGTCAAACAAATTTATCAATCATGGCGTTATTATTGAATTAGGAATAGCATACTGAGTGAATGAATGGTTGCATAACATAGGATGGGACAAATTTGCTGAATTTTAAAAGAAATCATATGTTGAATTAACTTTAGAATTTTTGACTACTTTATAAGCAATCTTGAACCAAGATGGCATCATGATTAATATGACATTTAGATTGATGAATATGTTGCATGTCATTACTTTAGATGTACTGAATAGCATAAGTGGATTTTCACATAGTGATTTATATGATTATCATGATGAATTGAGGCCTATAGAATTTTGGAATGAAATTACTAATTAAAAAATGTTTTTCTCTAAGTAGGTCTAAATCGTCCGCTTTAGTAGACCCTAACCTTTGTTATCTTCATAGGTTTTTAACTTTTATGATATTTGGAATAGGAGATAGTCAAGGTGTAGTCTCTAAAGCAGAATTGTTTATGTTGTGATGTATGGTGCATGGTAAACATTTTTAATGTTGATATGTGGTTAAGTATACATCTAGTGGGTGTGGCTAATGCTAGAGCCGGGAAAATAATAGTTGGAGCATTTGTGACTCGAATTGTAGAACATCTTGGTTTACTAACTAAGAGAATAGTTATGCAGTTAGTTTAAGGGAACTTTAGTTTAGAATTGCAGTCGTTAGTGTCTATGAAGATTGTTAGGCGACAAGGTGATCATTATGTTGTTGTTAATGACGACACAACAGAAGCTTCAAGTAGTAAGCGTAGTTGGGATAAAGTAGGTGAAGGTCCACAAGGGGATGTCATTTTGCCACTTGAAGCTACGCTTTGGAACATTGCACCTAATTTTGTTGAATATCAATCATTGCTCAATCAATTAATTGTTTTTGATTGGCGAACGAATGATAAATTCAACAAGATTAAGGCTAACATAGTGGAGATGAGGGATTTGTAAGCGAATTTAAATTCTCGTTCGAGACAACATCCACCTTCATCTTAGTATTGTATTTTTATCCTTTTCTTTTTATTATTTTGATCGTTTGTCATTATATTGTTTTTAGTTTTATTGTTTGTCTTGATTAATGTTGTTTGCATCTTAGATCCTTTAATTAATTTCTTATGATGTTGACAATGTATATTTTTACATTACGTGTTTGTTTTCTTATTTGATAGTTAGAGATGTTCGGTTATTAAATGAACTTGACGGGATTATAAATGCATAATATGAGTGAATTAATATACTTGCATGCATAAACTGATTGTCTTGGATTTCAATTGAAAGGGTATTAGCTTGTTGTGATAGATGAATCTGACCTTATTTTGGTCAGAATTTGAGCTTTTTTGGGATATTATATACTAGTTAAAAGTATTCATTGCTGAGAGTTTTCTTTTACGGTTAAGCAAATCTAGAACTTGCTTACAAATACTAGTTGAGATTACATAATCTCATGCAAACATTGAAGTGATGAAGGCATTTAGCATTTATCTTGACAGCTTAAAAAGCCACCATGATATTATCCTTAGTGAGCCCCCTTGAGCTTAGATGAAATCTTTTTTGGTTAGAACTTGAAATATGAGCCTTGGTTTTGATTGTTTATCTCTTTTGATTACATTAGTTGTAAAGGCAAGTTGAGCATTTAAAAGGTATAATTGGTTGTATGGAATACTTATGGGAGAATTATAATATATAGTTAGGTTATAAGTTAAAGGTGGGTTGGATAGTAATAATTTGCATTTCTTGTTTACATTTTTTTCCTTTTTGAATTTATGTTGTTGTATATTAGGGGGAAAAAATCATCCCAAGTCAAAAAAAAAAGAAAAAGAAAAAAAGAGAAGAAAGAGAAGCAGAAAATGCAATGAAATAAAAGAAAAAGGGAAGAAAAAAACAAAATGAAAAGAAAGGGGAGAAGGGAAAAGTAAAGGAGATTGGTAGGATTAAGTTTGTAATTGAAAAAATGTATGTTTTATATTTAATTGGTTTGTATCATTTTAAATGCTCAATTAGTCCTATGGTTTAAAGCTTGGTTTTATCTTTTTCCCTACCTTAACCTTGGCACCATTACAACCAAAATAAAGACCTTCGAATTAATGTTTGTGTTAGATAGTTAGTAGTGAAGATTGGATTAGTAAGCAAGCTTATGGTTAATGTTTTACATGAAATGAATTAATGAACGAATATTTGTGACCTTTGAATGCTCCAGAGAATGAAAAGTGGAGTGAGTGTCTATCATACTTGTTAATGGTCTTTTAGTTGACGTACTTGTTAATTATAGTTATGCATGCAAAAAATAGTTTGTTCATAAATTATTATCAGTTTTAAAATCTTAGATTGTGTTTATTGAATTTATCTTTGACATCTTTAATTATTAAATGAGAAAATAATATGTTGTTATTATAATATGTTTTTTTAGTGTTTTTGGTTTTGGTTGAGTACAATTGCAATTTAATATTAAGGTATTGTTGTAGTTAATTTTATTTAATTTGACTTGTTTTTATATGTTGAAATTTTTATGAATGTTAATGACATTATTTTGTGAATGAGGGATGAAGGGGCATTATTCTTCACTCATTTCATGACGTTTGGAGACACAAAGGAGATGCAGAGAAAGAAAGAAGAGAAGAAAATCAAAGAGAGTCGGTGAAGAAAAAAGAGTCTTGATAATTAATAAAAGTTTTATGTTTATGGATATGCGATTTTGAATTTATTGTTTTGATTTATGGAAATGTTTAATTTGTAAGTGAAAATTTTTTCTTCTTAAATAGTTTTTAATTTGTTAGATGAATGTAGATTTTGATGTTTATGTAGTATTTGATGTTTCTGTGGTCAAGGTTTTACCGTAATGTTTATGTTTAATTAATAGTTTTCATGTAGTTTTAGCAAAAGATAAAATAAAAATGGTTGGTGTTATGGTTAATTTGATATTATTAAATTATGTAACTTTCAAGCATCAGCGATATAGGAAAAAAGGTGAGAATGATTCGGTATTGTAGGGTCAGAATAATATAAAGTTGATACAATGATAAAAACAAATGGATAAATCATATTCGCTTTATAACTCTTGTATTTGGTGACTTTTAGAGATAAGTTGAATTGTTGAGTTCATAGATAGTTAGAAAAGAGAATCAGGTAAAAAAAATTGTAAGTTCTAATATGGTAATACATCCATTAAGTATTTACAATAGATAATTAAATAGTACCTAATATCAAAGGGACTGTTAAAATTAGAATTACATTTTCACTTTTAAAATGCTTGACCAAAATTTTTTATGTATATATAGTTAATAAAAATAAAATTTTCTAATGACATAATTAACAACCAAATAATAATAATAATAAATTAATAATAACACTATTATAACTAAACTAATAATTAAATAATAATATGAAAGGATTAATAAGAAAATGCCTATTTATTAATTAACAATAACTGTTCATAATGTGAAAAAGCCTGGTTAGCAAAAAACAAAAATAAGATGCACGATTGTGACTTAACAAGTCACAACTGTGGATAATAGTCATGCTTGTGACTATTAAGTCATAGGCGTGACTTTTTTATATATATTTAAAAGTTATTGGAAGAAAAAGGAGGTGCCTATTATAAAACTATATAATGACATAATTAACAACCAATTATTAATTAATATTAATAAAAATGTCAAAATTTAAAACTAAATTAATAATTAAATAATAATAACAAAAGAAATGTGTATTCATCCTGCTTAGTGTGTGTATATATATATAT
>JANSVA010000008.1:38704129-38723398 GCA_025504915.1 Erythroxylum reticulatum | reverse complement strand
ATACAATTCAGTGCGAAAATAAAGAGACACAATGCAGACGCGAACTGATCCCGACTTCTATCTTTCCCTTGCATGCAATAATTATACTCCCGTTTATCTAACGTGGTATTCCTCAAAGCCTGAAAAATAATGGCAAATTTTGGGTGAGTTTTGCGAACTCAGTGAGTGATTATCATCGATGGCTCACCCAGTCACATAACACATAATTCACACATCTCACTTTAATTATCCAAAAATTCAAAAACCACAATTCCCCTCTCTAACTCAATTTTTCATACCCATAAATCACATAAATTTTCAATCACATTCCTTAACGCTTATAACGGGAAATGTCATGAATGCATATACAGTCATTTTTCATGTGCAAAATTCACTATTCATAAGTATGCGAATGCTAGATTATGCGTGAGCATGTAAAGGCAATTTCTAACGCTCATTAGCCCCTCAAAATTGCTATTCCACCCTCCCCACCGGTGATGGGATGTTACATTTGGAATCTACAAAAGAGGTTGGAGAAGCAATACCTTCTCTAAATATATCTCTGGACAAGTTTCCAGAACTCACCCAAGAAGCTAATGATGTTAAACTTGGATAAGATCTAGCTTAAGCAAGTCTAGTTGAGAGTGTCACGAATGTTTCCTCTAATGTTACAAAATTAACAAAACAAATTGTTGGAACATAGAAGAATTGTTTGATATCCAACATAACAAAGGCACGCTGGAACATTTCCAAGATGTGATCATAAATAGAGTACAAACTTGTTCTATAGAGCTACTTAAAACAAGAGCTATTATCTAGTCCACAACCTTGGTAGGCTTTTTTTTGGAGTAGAAAGCCTGCGCTCCTAATGGTCTATGCATGGGCAATAACTAAATGGAGCAAGAAAGGGCTAAAGAAAACAATATTGGTGGAAGATGGAACTTTTCTTTTTAAATTCAACTATGAAACTTGTTTAAATGAGATACTAGAGCAAGGTCTTTAGCATGTAGGAGTCCAGCCCATGTTCATTGATAAGTATGAATTGCATCATGCATCATTTCAATCATTTAGTATATGTTTAGGTTAAAATTGTGTTAGATTGCTAATTATTTATGTTTTAAGTATTTTATGGGTTAGTACAGGCCTTTGAGCTTAATTATTATATTTTTGAGGTACCTTGATGTGCTTGTTAGTGTTTCAGGGTCAATATCAAAGAACGGAGAAGTTTCAGAGACATTTGAGCCAAAATAACGCCCTCGATCATGTCACAATAGGCCACAATCATGACAGAAGCACTAGAGTTGACCCATGATCATGACAGAAGCCCAAGACATGGCCCACGATCATGTCCTGCTTGTCACAATCATGATATAAGGCACATATATGGCCTACAATCATAGCATGTAGGGCCACGATCATAGCCTGCGTCATGTAAACATGTAGACACTCAAAAACATCAAGTTTTGAGGATTTTTTCAGACCTTTTTGACCCTGAGAAAACCCTAAGGCTGCTCAAAACATAAAAGGTATTTAAAGAATAAGACAAAAGGAGAAAAAAAGAGCTTTTGATTAGCCACCACAATGAAACCCTAAAGGAGAGAACTTTGAGAGATCGAGAAAGATAAGAAGGAAGAGAGGAGAGAAAGACGACGCAGACTCGACATGCTTCTCGGAATAAGAAGATTTCTGAAGTTATGTCCTCCCATTGTCCATTCGAGTGCTATTTCTTATGTATTTCAGCTTTATTTGATTGTAGAATGGGGATATATAGTTTGATGATAGAATTGAATTATTGATTGATGTTCTATATTCACGTTTGGAATAATATTTTTGATTTAATGAAATCTGATTGTTTTATATGTTTATTGAATTAATTATGGTATAATTCTTCACTTCATATCTCAATAATAAATTGAGAGGGTGAATTAAGAAAAAATGACTAAATTGGGCTAATGAGAGTTAGGTAATTTAATAGATTCAGAATTAAATTAGGTTAGTAAATCTTATATAGAGAGATCATGTATAGGTTTCCAATTGTTTGTTAGAGAACTTAAGAACTGATTAGGTTTTGGATAAGTTGTTAATTGAGAGATTATAACTTCCTATAATCTAATTAGGGTTTATGCTTTAGGGTTCAATTATAACTTGAGAGAGAGTAATTGACCCTAGGATCATCTAGAACTATTAATTCGATAAATCGTAATTGGTTAGGTTAGTATTAAAGATAGATAATTTTCCCTTTCTCTCTTTGGTTAACTCACTAGGTTAGGTTCTAGGGTGTGCTATCATCGTTCAACAAATCAATCAATTTCCATTATTTTTTATCAATTTTTAATCTAAAATTCTTAATCGTCATTCGTTGATTGTTTTCGTTAAGTGTTAATTATCAATTATTATTATTTATTTGATTTATTTAGTTGTCGTGTTTAAATTCATTGTCTGTTAAATTTCTATTTAATAGTTACTAACTTTAGATTATAGTATTAGATTAACCATCCTCGTGAGATCGACACCTTAGGTACTACGCGAATGACCCATACGCTTGCGAAATATTGAGGATAAATATTAGAACTTACCCATATCGAAAAATTGTGATATGGTTGGGAAATTACAATGAGGCACAGTATGGTTAGGGAAGTAATGATCCTTATTGGAACATGTACACTATGGGTTGGCAGAACCACCAAGATTTTTATTAGTCTAACAATGCAAGTATTCACATGGGACATCAAGACCTATCTGAATTTCAACAAGAGGAGTCTAGCTCATAGGATTCCAAATTGGACAAAATCATGGATAAGCTTACAGATATGGAAAAGAACAAGAAGAGATTGGAAAAGCAATTTTATCAAGTAATGGAAAATCATGCCGCTTCTATTCACAATCTGGAGATTCGAATGAGACATCTTTCCTGTGAATTTTTGTAAAAGAAGTATGGAAACTCTCTAATTAATATGGAATTATATCAATGAGAGCAATATAAGGCTATCACACTTAAGAATGGGGAAGAGCTGGAAGAACCAGTGGAACACCAAATTGAATCCCTCTTTATTGAAGACCAAAAGATGAAGAAAGTTGATGAAGAAAAGAATGCCAACCCTCCCTATTATTCACTAGTTTTTTTTATACCATACGTGAACATCGTAAAACCTTGGGTAGATGTCCATGAAAAGAACCATATCCTTCAGATTAAAGATGACCAAGTGACATTCAACATGAATGATGTATTATAGAATCCGAAGGAGAGTAGCTCATTCAGGATAATTGATATGTTCGAATCTTCTAGAGAACAAAAGTACAAAGAACATATAACAACAGACATCGAGTTTGAAGAAGCTATGAAAGTCTCTATTCAAGAAGCGGAAGAAGCAGAGGAGACGAAGGTGATTAAGGAAGAAAGAGTGCAACTCACCTTCTTACTGGGCAAACTACTAAATTCTATGGAAGATTCAGGGGGTTTTGTTATTCCCTGTTTTGTTAACAGTTCACTCAAAAAAAGGACATTACAGAGCTTAATTGGTTTTCTCATCTTTATTAATATTGTCCTTTTGATCATTTTGCAATTTGTATCTTACTCACAGGCTACAAAACTGATGTTGAACGAGGAGGGTGGAAGCAAGCCACTCATAAGTGATCTTGACTGAGTTTGAAAGGATGAAGGTCAAGCTAATGACCATAAATTAGCACGTTTAGTAGTTAGGATTAAATTATTGCATAGTTAGATTTGTTTTAAATTTCAAAATAAGTTCTTAATAATTTGGAATGTTTTTGAGTGCTAACACTCTTACTTTTTTTTAAAGCAATTATAAGATAGTTTAGTAATCATGGGCATCAAGCATAAGTGATCTCCACCTCCATCACCATCGGTAGCTCAGTCAACATGACAATTTCGTGTTTTAACCCTTTTCTTTTCATTTTTGTTAGTATTTTCTTCTTATGTTTTTAGTATATTGTGTTTTATTTCCCTTGGTGTCTTTGTGTACCCTTCTTACATTGAGGACAATGTGTTATTCAAATGTGGGGAGGGTTGTGTGTTTTTACCTTGAGTGTAAAATTTGCATATTATAGTTGTTAGGTTGCATTCTGTGAATCATATGAATGTGTCAATGACTTAGATGAATCGAAATTGATTTAATTTTAAACATAGTCTATTAGGTTGTGAAGAATTATTACCTTGGAAAAATTAGTGAATTGGTGTTCTTTGGTTAAATATGTAGCTTAATTAGGATTTAGTGTTAAGTTGTAACCCTTTAAATTGTCACATGCATTCATAATTTAAGATCTTTCGACTTAAGTAGTTTTACTAGTATTTTTTCATAGAAACGAGTAGCTAAAGCAACAAGATAGCCAATAAAAAAATGTGTTTGTTAATGTTAAATAAATTACTATTCTGTTGGCTTTTGGGTTATGAATAGAGCTAGTAGCCAGTTGAGAATGTGATATAGCTGAGTAATCGGATCAACATGTATCATAAATGTGTGCTTCCACATCAAAAGACTATAATGACGTTTTAACCAAGCAGCTTAATAGAAAAATGACTTAGTTGAGTAACCGGATCGACATTCATCACCAATGTTTTCCTCCAAGTAAAAGATTAGGTCTTTGTTTAACCAAGCAGCTTAATAGAAAAATGACTTAGTTGAGTAACCGGATCGACATTCATCACCAATGTTTTCCTCCAAGTAAAAGATTAGGTCTTTGTTTAAATAAATTAAAAAAAGTATTTCCTAATAAAAACCTACCGAACTAGTAATAGCTTGACTTTTCATGAAAACATACTTAGGAGTAATTACAAAGTTTGAATGACAAAAATTATTAATGTGTCCGTGTAATTGAAGAGGGTAAATAAATTAACACTTAGATCTAGATTAATATGTATATTTAGTTCAAAGCACCTAGTCGCAGATTTTGTTTGTTAATAATTTGAATGATTGTGTTTTAAATTAAATTTATTTCATGAAATTAAAGCCAGTGTCTTATTACTACATTATATGTTGTGTGTTTGTTGTTTTGTTTGCTTGAGGAAAAGCAAACGTTTAAGTTTCAACTAGAAATGGAAGCCATCTATTGAATGTGATAGAGGTAATATAGATACCTTTCCCTTTCGGACTAATTTTTACAATGTCCCTTTGGAATTTTGGACAATGGAGGGGCTAAGCTTCTTTGCTATTTCCCTTGGAAAGCCAATATGTATGGACTCTCAAATAACTAATATGGAGAAATTTTTCCTTGTTATAATATGTGTTGAAGTTATGGAAAAACTCTGAATTACCAAAGAGCATTTCGATTATGAAATTGGGAGAAGATGAAGAGACAGTGAGGATTGACACTCCCATCACTTATCTATAGAAGCCTAACAATGTTAATAAAAAATGGAAAGCCACAAGGAAAGTTTTTAAGACAAGAAGGATGATGAACTCATGGGAACAGACAACCTAGGAATTCTCAAAAACTCTAACTGGGATAGGATTAGAAAGATAGAAATAGAAACAATTGAAGTAATTGAAGAAGTGGAGGGGACTCAAAATGCCGCAAACCTATTTAATTCACAAATGGGGGAAAAGGTTCCCGAAACTAGCTTAGGGAAATCTTCTATACCTATGGAGAATCCACTGGATAAGGAAGACGTCAAGGATATTTCTGCTAATTCCAGAAGAAAATCAGCTAGAAGAAAAAGGGGGAAAAAAAAAAGCTAAAACGGAACCAACCCCCTAATGACAGTACTTGTATGGAACGTTAGAGGGCCAAATGACCCTCTTAAAAGGTCAACTATGAAGGAGTTCATTTTTTATAAGAATCCTTGTACAGGGGGCTCGTTAAAACTACAATAAAGGCACATCAGATGTATAATGACCTTAAGTTTTGGGTAGTTGAATGGTGTTGCTGGTGGTGCGGTGCTGTTGATGTCGTATCATTCACGTACAAGTGTTGTGCTTTTGCTTCATTCACATATAGGTACATGCTGGTTTATCTTAAGATTTTCCCATAACAGTTAATCCTCATTTTGGTGCATTAATCTTTACGTAGGTGTTTGAGGCAAAATGCTAAAAGAAATTGATTTTACAGATAACCAGAATGAGCTGGTAATACCTGTTAACTGCTAATAATTAGATGCATGAGTACCCTTGTTAAGAAAAGAAAACACTTTGTTTTTGGCAAGTAGACAAGTGGAACATGTAAAATAATTATTAGAAGAACTAGGTCTAAGATACATGATTTAAATAAGTAAGAAAAATACGAGAGTTAGGATACTCTGTTCGTTTTGGTTAAGCTTTAGCGTGATCCAAAAGTGTAGAAAAACTAGAGAGAGACCTATAGGAATTGGCATTTGGATTGAAAATAAATATCCAACCTTATGTCTCATCATAAGCACCTTTCCTTAATCCTTGTCACTTGATCCTACGCATAACACCTGTTACGTGAAAACTTAATATTGTAATTGTTTTCTGTTAATTAACGAATGGATAAAAGGTTATATTAAATTACTTTCGACATAGATACACTCATAAGTGTTGGAATGATATCGTCAGTAGCAATAATGAGTAGATTTGTGTCATTCACAATCGAAATTTATGCTGTATTTATATACAGACATATGTTGACAAGTAATTTATTTGAACCAACGATGTGACTTAAGAGAACAGAATCAACAAGCTATATTTGAGATGATTGATTATTAGTACCTTGAAGTCCTAAGAAGACATAAAAAATCATTTTTTGCACTATGTTTTAAGTGACTTGAAGGGAATTGGATTTATGATCATTTATTTTACCAATTATGAATGATCCGGCTCCTAAACTGCATATAAATTCAATTTCTTTGGTTAAGTTCTTCAGAAGCATAATATGTAAACTCCAATAGTTATGTATGTTGTTAAGAACTAATCTTATTAGTTGTAATCTCCTAGCATAAATGAGAAATATGTTTTGCCAGCTAATAATTCTTCTATTAATGTTGTCAAAAAGTGGTTAGCATTCCCTGTAGGAAGGTATCTTTGTAGTAATTAGTATTCCTAAGTATTAGGAAGGAGTTTGTTGTAATTGGTAGCCAAATATTCTTGCCAAGTCCTCAACTAATTCAATATCTCCTCTAGAAACATAAAGTTTCATATTGGAGTAATTTATGCTCATCCTCACCATATTGAATTCTCACAAGGAACTCATCAAGATATGTTGATTATACAAGCTTTTCTTTAATCCTATAAAATCCTTATGATTTTTTAATGACAAGTTTATTTTTATATTTTTAATAAATTGTATATGTAATGTTTCTTGGTTGTTAACATATATTGCATGTGTTACTTTGATGAACAGTTTATCTATCAAAGAAACTTATGAACGATTTAGGACTTCATTGTGAAAAGTATTTTGCAACTTATAAAAGAGGGTCTGGAAAAGTATACAAGCAACCTACTGAAGCTATAAGGGAGAAAAACGTGAGTAATGATGATTTTGTAATAATTTTCTATAATATTGCTACTTTTGTTAAGATGCCCAAATTTGTTTCCTATTTCATATGTTTATGATTCAATTTTATTTGTTTTTTATATTGTTGATTTGCTCTTCTTGTCAGAATGAGTTATTTCTAGTATAGCTAGAATTACAGTAGGTTTTTTTAATCATTTATGGTGCTTGCATTTTTTACTATGACTACAAATTTTCTTGTGTAGGCTCGCATTGAAGAAGTTCAAGAGGAAAATGATAGTGAAAAGCTTGATAAAGTTGTGGTTAATATGTGAGTGATAAGGCCTAGATATAATAAACTTTTTGGAAGGGGTGTGAAAGCATCTACCATGAAAGAAAATATATGGTGAGTGAAGCCTTGTACAAAGTTCCTAATGAGTATTTGCAATCCATTAAGAATGCATTAGAAGAAAAGATGAACCAAAAAGTACAAGTTGAAAAGGAGATAATGAGAAAGGAGTTAGAATAAGAGAAAGTTGAACACTTGGAAATGAAAAGACAACTAGAATAAGATAAAGCTAATAGAGAAGAAATGATGAAACAAATGTTCTCCCTCGTTGAATCTCAACTTGGGAAAGCTAGCACCACTAACATAAACATGCTTGATAGATTGACTACACTTAATCAATCAATAAAGGAATCTTCTAGTCCTCCAAACCATAGATATCAATATGAAGAATATCAGGCAATAAATTTCCTTAATTCATTGATTTTGTATATCATTTGTGTTGTTAGTTTTTGAACTATATTATTTGTCTTGATTAAACTGACGTCACAATAAAGTAATTAGTAGTTCATTTTTTTAGATGTATCAACCTATTTGTGAGCATAGTAGTTTTATAGTTCTAATCTACCTCTTTTTTCTTTCTTTCTTTCTTTCTTTGTAGGATGGTGATGATTAAGAGTGGACAAGGAGGTATTTGGTGAAGGATCATTTTTGGATCGCACATATATATTGGTTTTGTTTAGTATTTAGATTGATTCACTTATTTTCCATATGGAATGGAGGAAGATATTGTAGATGAATATTTTAGCTAGTGATTTTTTTTTTATTTTGAATATATTAAAAGATTGAAAATTTCAAGACTTTATGGATTATATATTATATATAAATGCAATTTTTTCATTTACATTTGACAGTACGTACGTAATTAAGTTGTACATTAATATTTATATATTTCTTTTAATGTCTATACGGATGTTTTCTACATAATAAAAAGAGTTTGATTTTATATTAAATAATATTGGTAACGAAAAAATAAAATGTTACTTTTATTATTAGAATTTTTTCCCTAAAAAATTTATTTTGTTACCTTATAAAGACTTCAAAGTGTTGTAATACCTATTTAACGTTGTTGCTATAGTTTGAAACTAATGTGTTGCCAGTTAGAAAATTTTGTTGCCAGATACTTATTACAGTGCCATTTCTTGTAACGATACAAATTATGTTACCTTATAATTCTACTTATAACAATGCTTTTGTATGATGCCTACAACATTTTTTGCCATAGTGCCTAAAACTAATGATACCTTGAGTTTGATCTCAATTAATTAAGACTGTGACCAAAATCCTCCTAGAAAAAGGATTTAAAAGCTTTTCATTGACATGGATTAGTTCACAATTCTTACATGGTTAAAGCTTATAAATAGTTAAACCAAAGGATCATATATCTTGGGCCGTAAAGTAGATCATCAGTTTAAGAAATATCATAAGGAATGATACAAAATCTATAGTGGCTAATAACGAAACCAATTATTTTTAGTTTAATAATCAGTATCCTTTGGAAACATTTCCAAAATTCTTAAACTTAAGAGTTGCAATTGGAGAAAGTAGAGCCAATCATTTATGTTTGTTTTGACAGTGACTAACCACTCTTTTAAGAATCATTAGATTATTAGGATTAGATAAATTAACCAAAGCAATATTTTTTCAAATTTACAAGCAAATTTTGCATTAAAATTTTCTATCATAACTATCAAAAAATTTTGTTGAGGAACTTGATTTGATTCTCTAATAATTTCTCAAAATTCTCCTTTATAATTTGGATGTCTATACAAAAGCTCTAGATCAAAAATCAATTGATGTTCATTTCCTCTAATGATCTTCCTTGTATTTGTCACATTTAAATTGAGAAATTTCATAATCAGTTATTACTCACCCATAATAAGGAACAACATTTAACTTATTTACAAATTTTAATGCTAATAGACTCACTAAAATTAGCTAGACATAGTCAGTTTAACATTAAAAAAAATGGCCTCACTTCACCTATTTACACCTTGTGAAAAGAGAGAAATTTTTAAAAATGAATTTTTAGAATTTTAAAAAATCAGAACCAAAATATAACAATAGCTTGTCATAAATTGTTTAACTAGATTATGGAAATTATGTTATCTAAAAAGAACTTGCAACATATCTTAACAGAAAATAGACATAACTTACGGATGGAATTGTAAACATAATTTGGATAAACATAATAGAATCTAGAAATTCATGGAACTCACAAATATTTAATTATTATATTATGATACAAAGAAGTTTCTAAATACTGACCTTTGTCTGTACCTTAGTAATGTGGAAACAATTTTCATTGAGTACCTTACCCAATCTATCTCTTTCCTTGAACTTTTTATCTTACTTTCTTTCATGATGGTGATTTGTGGGAAGAGAAAAACTTATTATTAGGCAGAGACAGAATCCTAATATTCTTAATAAACTGAAAACTATCAATCGGTTTTCAAACTTCCCATCATAATGGGCCAAAAGTATAAAGGGTTGTTTATTAAATTCCTTAAATACCTTTTAACACACGAGTTACTTAAAGGATTAATTTCTAACATTCTCCCACTTAAATCATGTGACTTTATGCAGCCTATTGGATCAATAATTGAAAAAAATCATAATGTACAATAATAATCATTCATATACACTGGTATCCTCAGTAATCATAATCAGGTATAAGATTAATAAGGGTCATGACAGTCATACATTATTAACTTGTCATACTCACTCCATGCGCCATTATACTAGTTTTTCTATTTAACCATGATTATAAATAGGAAATACACAATGGTTTCTATCATTCAGTTTTATTTTTAATATCATACATTGCAATTAAATACATAAAGAAGAAAATATAAACTTTAAAAATAATCATTAATGCAAAAATAGTGTCAAATATATAATAAAAGCCAATACAAGAGTACTATCTAATAGTCATCAACACACATAATGCTTATATTCTTACATGACCAGTAAATATCATGGGTAGTAAACCTAAGTCAAAGGGTTACCTATATAAGATTGGTGATAATATGCTCTATTGACACTTTACATTCCTAAACCTCCTTTTTAATGGCAATGTATTTTAGTTCCATGTGTTTCAAATCTTTGGAATATTTTTTTATTCTTAAAGAAGAAAACTGTTGTAAATTTATCATAATAGATTTTTAGTAGCTTAGATATTCTGTTAATAATCCCAAGCTTTAAAATAAAGTTTTATAATTATTTAACCTGAATATTAGCTTCAAAGCATACCATAAATTCAACATCTATAGTGAATGCAACATTATAGACTATTTTGCACACTTTTATGAGATGGCTCCTCTAGCCATCAAAGTCTAAATATGAGTATCCAACCACCTTAAGGTGATCGGACTTCCTAAAAGTAAGCACATGTTCTTTAGTTCCCTAAAAATATTTTAGAATTTTTTTGTAGGTTTTTAATGATCCATACTAGGATTACTCTAGTATCTCCCTATCATCCCACCACAAAACTTATGTATAATCTTGTACATGTCTGAGCATAAATTAGGCTCCCAACGACAGATGCATATGGAATTGATTCCATTTTCTTTCTTTCTTAGTCACCTTTTGGACATTGTATAAGAATAAACTTGTCTCATGATAGATGCATATGGAATTGATTCCATTTGCTTTCTTTCTTAGTCACTTTTTAGACATTGTATAAAGATAAACTTGTCCCCTTTCTTAATTGGGACTGGTGATTCTTAATACTTATCCATCCTGGATCTCTCTAACACTTTATTAATATATTCTTTTCAAGAGAAACTTAACAATCCTTGAGATATATCATGAAATATTTCTATTCTTATGACAAATGTTGCCTTACCCATATCTTTCATTTCAAGATGATAAGAGAGAAATTTTTTAGTCTCATTTAATAGACCAAGATCATTAGTTACAAGTAAGATGTCATCAATATAAAGTACCAAAAAAGAAACTTACTCCCACTAACCTTCATATATACGCAAATATGAATAGTTTTTTCTTTAAATCTAAATGAAACAACAATGTCATTAATCTTTATGAACCCTATTGGATGGTCCATATGGACTTCTTCCTTTAAATCTCCATATAACAAGGTGGCTTTCACATCTATTTGCTGCAACTCCATTTCATAATGAGCAACTAAAGCCATGATAATTTTGAGTGAATCCTCCTTAGAGACTAGTTAGAAAGTCTCCTTATAATCATATCATCATTTTGAGTAAATCCTTTAGCAACTAGTTTGGTGTTATAACAAATTAGATTACTAAGAGCACCATGTTTGGTATTAAAGACCCACTTACAATTAATTTTATTATAACCTCTTGACAATTCCACAAGATCCTAAACATCATTCTATTCCATAGATTTGAGCTCATCTTTTACGACATCCAACCACTTATTAGAATTTTCACTATTTATTGCTTGTGAAAAGGTCATTGGGTAATTTCCAATTCCTAAGTCAATTGCTGACTCATGTAGATATATCATAAAGTCATAAGAAATAGTTGGTCTTTCTTTTCAAGATCTTTTTTAATGTTATTTATTGTGTTTCTTTTGATGCTAGTTCATTCATCATGCTCAATTTCATTATAAATAGTAAGTTCATTAATTTGTTATTCTTCATGATTATTAGGCAGTTTAATAATTTATGGAACAATAACTTGAGTAGGTGTACAAACCACAAAGACTTAAATAACTTTAGGAAAATGCTCTTCCATTTCATAAATATCCACTATACATCATGTTTCACTCCTACTAGTCTCACTATGTTCAATGAACTTAGCATTCCTAGTTTCCATAATTCTTGTAATATGGTTAAGACAATAAAACATATACCCTTTTAAACTTCTCTGGGTATTGATGAAGTGGGTAATGATGAATTACATATCATACTTATAACTATATCTAGCAAAGTTCTATTACACCTTTTTACTACTCCATTTTGTTATGGTGTGCCTGACATTGTGTATTATACGCAAATATCATGTCTTCAAGGAATTTAGCAAAAGGACCATGATTTTGATCACTTTCATCATATTACCATCATATTCACCATCTCTATCAAGCTTGACCATTTTCACCTTTCTGTCTAATTGCCTTCCAACCTTATTAATATAAACCTCTAAGGTATTTATAACTTGAAATTTATCATATATCAAATAGACATATCCATAACATGAATAATCATCTATAAAGGGGATAAAATATTTTTCTTTATTAAAAATAGGCATATCAAATGGTCCACACATAATAGTGTGAATTATTTCAAGAAGCTGAGCGCTCTTATAGCTCCTTTATGAATTGTTTATTTTTTTATGTAATACAATCCACACAAATGTCAAAATCAATAAAATCCAATTTAGGAATTATTTCATTCTTTAAATTGTTCTTTGGAAGCATGTCCCAAAAAATTATGCCATAAGTATGTAGATATAATATTAATAAAAGTACATTTGATACCAATATTAAGATTCAATGTTCATAAAGTTTTAGCATAAACAACGTCAAGGTTTAATTTATATGATCCATTACATAATACAATACTACGTACCAATCATATGGTTGTGTCTGTACAAACTAAAACTACCACTCTAAATTTAAATGAGTATCTATATCTATCAATTTTGGATAAATAAACTAAATTCCTAGATATACTAGGTACACAAAAAGTTTCACATAAGTGCAAATCATATCTAGCATCTAAAACTAAGCAATAAGTCCTAACAGCTTCCATTGGAACTCTTATTCCATTGCTCATATAGACAAAAGTTTCATTTGATCTAATAAGGAATCCTTACAAGGTATTAGAAACATGAGCAGTACAACTAGAATTAATCCACCAAGTATTAAAGGACTTTTAAATAAGTTTTTTTCAAAATATATATAAGCACCAAGCCTACCTTTCTTCTCAAACCATGCCTTATGTTTAAAACATTCCTTTTGGAAATGCCTAAACTTCTTGCAAAAATGGCATCTGCATTCATCATACTCCTTCTTATAGATCCGAGAAGATTCCCCACTAAATTTCATTGGTCCCTTCACTTACTTGTCATGCTTCCTTCCTCCTTTCTTAGCAACTCCACACATAGTATGCAACTCATGCACATTCTATTTTTCCTCCATAGTGTTATAGCATATTTGGAAGGGACCATACTTAGACGATAATAAGTTCAAGATGAACTACACAAGGAAGCTTTCATCCACTTTCATTCCCAAGAATTTAAGTTTTGCTGCAATGTTTGCCATATCAATGACGTGTTTATGCATAGTACGTGATCCATCAAACTTCATAGTAGTCAATGTACCCATAGGAGTCCTAGCAAAAGACTTATCAATAGTCTAAAAGTGCTCTTCCACAAACTTAGGAAATTCCTTAGCACTTTAAATTTTGGGAATAACAGACTTAATATTGCTAGTAACTGTCATCTTTATGTACATCATACTTAATTTATTTGATCTTTCCTAATTATTAAAATGTATTTTCTCCTTGTTCATGCTTAAAACATTCAGACCATCAAGTTTCTCAATTATGAGTGTTAAATCCAAGTTCAAAAGTCCAAGATAGAACTGAATTTGTTCACTCCATTAGGAGAAGTTCCATCCATTAAACATCGTAATAAATGAGAGATTCAAATGTATGGTAATAACTATCGTAGAAATTAAAACTTAATATTAATGCTTTGAGTCATATAACAACATGAACTTTATAAATTCCATATTAATGTTCATGTTAGTTAAATCCATTAACACACCATCTAACACATAATGATTCTCATAAATTTTATACTAATGATTACCTTTAAGCAATCCATTAATATACCATACAACACTAATATGTACGTTATTTGGTAATCATACATACACTAACTAGAAACTAACTAGAAATATTTATTATTTTTCAATATCTAAACAAAACTAATTATGTGCATTACTTACATTCATTCTCATTAATTATAAAAATGAACAAACTACCTTCGGGCCATTTTAAAAGTATTCTATAACAATGAGTTTCAATTTACCCATAAAATTATAATTAATTAGCGCCAGAATTTCCCAGCATTGGAATTTCCCAGTGTTGGCTGCATCCTAGTGCTTGGCACTGGTATTGGCTAGGGTTGGGATTTCCAAACGTGTGGCGCTGGCATTGGGAAATCCCAATGCTGGTTGCATCCCAGGCGCTGAGAAACTTTTCCGGTAATTTTTATTCTTCTCTCTTTTTAAAAAAGAAATCTATACAGTACATATTAAATCAACCTTTAAAATCATTACATTCATGAAAAAAAAAACAAAAATTAGGGTTTTTTTTTCTTAAATTTCAAATTGAAACTCATAAAGTTCTTTTAATCATAAAAAAATCCACATTAAAGGATCACAATAAATTTCTTATAACCATGCTCTTATACCATGTGTAAGCGTAATTTTCACAAACATAACACGATCTAAATATTTATAGAATTTGAACATATTCAAGCATGATCATAATTTTATTTTAATATACGGACAAAGTTTTTAAATATTGACCATTGTACGTACATCATTAATGTAAAAATAATTTTTAATAAACTCCTTACCTAATTTGTTTCTTTTCATAAACTTTCTATTTTACTTTCTTTGGAGATAACATTTTGTGAGAAAACAAAATCTTATCATTATTAGGTAGAAATAGAATCTCAGTACTGTTAATAAACTGATAACCATCAACCAATTTTAGAACTACTCATCGTAATGGTTCAAAAACTCAAAAGCTTATTTATTAAATTATTAAATCCTTGAACTGTTCTTTTAACCCATATGCACTTAAAAGACTAATTTTAAACAGGAATCTGCTATAATTTTTATTTGTTTAATTTCTTAGTTCCGTTAGTTGTGTTAGTGGCTGCTTTGAGTCTTTCTCTTTTCCTTTGTTCAAGAGTTGTTGATTGCTCCTTAGTTCCGTCTGGTTTTGTTTGGTTTCTTTTGGACTTATTGTAGCTGTTTCCATCTTCAAAGGTGTTCTGTCATATTGAATTTTATTTTATCTACCAAGAAAATTTGTGCACCTTCACTTTGAAGCTAAAGTAGTTTTATGCGTAAATAAGTCGCAAAGAAAAAACCTCCCCAACAGTAACATAGATGCCCATATAAAGAACACTCCATCTAGTTGCTGAGTCGAGTAGACAGAAAGAACTAGTTCAACAACCATACCCGCTCCCATCTCTCTTAAAAATGTCTACACACCAACTCCCACCGCCAAAAGTAAAGTTAATGAAATGATTCACACAATTTTCTACTTCTTTTGCTGTCCGGGAGAGTAGCGAGTGGGGACTCGTTGGACCGCACAAAGAAAACAGGAAGACAAGAAAGGAGCGTTTGAAGAGAAAGGGGCAGAACCTGAGAAAGAAGGAGCTGAACTTTGTCCTTTTATCTCATTTTTGTGTTAAACAACATTTACTATGGCTCCTTGGCCTCGCTTGTCTATATAAAGATGTTTCTAGGTGATCAATAGCCACCAGCAACAGCCAGGAACAGAGAAACATCTGCATTTGCCGTTGAAGGTTCACTTGGAAGTACCTAGAAGACTTATCGTACCTTACCACCATCTAACTTGAACCAAAGAATCACCACAAATGTTACTTAAAAATCCCATTTCCAACACCAAAATTTTTTTCCAGAAAACCTATCAAGGCTTCAAATCATTCTTCTCCGGTGGCCGATACCAGAAGCTGCGAAAGATCCCTCCTTACAATGGCCAACACGGTTACAGCACCGCTAGCTTCGACATGAATGCACAAATCGGCTTTAGCAACAATGACAAGGACAAGTTCTACAGTGACCTAACCAGCCGGTCGGATACAGATCACAGTGAGAAAGAAAAGAATAGAAACAAAAAGAAGGTGTCAGCATCAAACCAGAGGAGTAAGCCAGCCAAACCAGAAGAACTGGTAGATGATGATTACTTAAGTGGAAGAATCACGAACTTATCGAAGCCAAGTTTTGCCAAGAATTATCACGCGCCGAGAAAAGAGAATTATACAGGTGAGAACATCCGCGAGGAGAAAAAAAGAACGAAAGAATATCATGAATCAAGTACTAACGGTACGACAAGAGAAAGGAGGATTTGGTGGGTGGCACAGAAGATAAAAGAGTTGGAGATGATGGACGTTAGCAATGTGGATCACGTTCTAGACGTAGAAGAAGTACTTCATTATTATTCTCGGCTCACTTGCTCTTCCTATCTCGAGATTGTTGACAGGTTCTTGATGGACATGTATGCCGAATTCTCAGGACCTCCTCCTGCTGTAACGCCAAGCAGTTCAAATGTCAATTCAAGGCCAAGGGTAGCGTGCTGAGCTGCGGTGTGAGGTCATAATTTCTATTTAACCCAACCAAGAGGAGCAGGCATTGCGGATTTGATTCAGATTTATTAATTATTTGAACATTCTTTCCTTTTTAGCTGTTTCCATTTTGTCATATATTGTTGGTTCCCTAGATCTAACTGCACCATCATAATTGATTTATAACCAATACTGCAAGTTTTCGTCTCCTTGGCCTTGCTTATTCATCTCAGTTCACAATCTTATGATTTAGAATATTTATCTCTAGGACAGTTAGTAATTCAGTAAGCGTACTTTTAATTATAAGTTGTACTAATTTCCAGAATTTGATTGATTTTGGGATTTTTAAAATGATTTTAGCTGGAACCCTGGTGTTGCTCACATTTTAGAAGACATCTTGTGGATTTCTGTCAATTATTCTTGCACTGTTGTATTGGACGTATATCAAAATGTAACGATTCGACGTCCTAATTCAGTCCATGTCATATAGTTCGGGCAAGGAGGTGCTTATGCTGCTTATGCAACTTAATCATGAAAGTCCAGAAAATATTTATGACTAAAAGGTAATTTCATTCAAAATAAAAATTTCAAACTTCAAACATTATATATGAGGAACTTGTGGGCATATTATTATGAAATATCAATTTAGCACCAGAGATTAGTAAGTGGGCCTTTTGTAGTTTTAAGGGTTTTAATACAAACGCCTTGCCTTTGGAACTTTGGTTAATTTAGTAAGAGGTCTTTCAGAAACATAAATCCACGAATAGCAAAACAGTCACTACATACCAGATACTTTGTTCCAATTTTAGGGTCAAGATGATTTAAGTGTCTACTTAGATGACACCTCATATGATGAATCTCCAGAAGACTCACCATAACTAAAAATAAAAATAATTAAGTGATAATATAAAGAACCAAAAAAGCATAGAGGTTTGCTCTAATTACAAATATATTGGGAAGGAACGTGGGGTTTATCTTGTTATCTAAACGCCTATTTTCAATGTGAAACCTTCAAAGTAAACTAAAGATAGTTGATATAGATAAAGGCTTCTACATTTTACAGTTCACATATATGAAGATTTCAAATTGGCTTTACATGGCTACCCATAAATGATTGGGTAACATTATATTCTTCTCCGATGCTAGACGAGACATTGTTCCTCTAAAGACAGCGCAAGTATCGGCTAGACCACTAAGTTTCCCTTCAAAATTATATGACATTTAAATACTATTAACAATTGGAAATAGTTTGGGTGCATGATTCCACTGGGTAAAAATATAATGACAATAGCAAGGGGTAAGTTTGCAAGATTATATGTTGAACTTGAGCTATGCAAACTATTGATCCAATAATATTTATACACAAGCTATGCTAAGGAGTTGAATACAAAGGAATTTCATTGATCAGTTTTGGGTGTAGAATGATGGGAAGTGTGGAATCAAATTACTTGAAATGAAACCCTACAAAGGTTGACAAATCAAATCCCAAACAAAGCTTAATAACTACTAAAGGAAGCCGTATTGAAGAAAAAAGATTCGGTAAGTGGAGCTACTGGAAGCAAGGGGCTATAAACCTAGAACACCTTTCAATCTTAAAGGTGTAGTCAATCATCACAAAAACTCTAAGACTAACCAATAGAACTCTAATCCATTTACCATCTTGAGTAGCCAAAAGGATTAAAAAAAACTAATACTATATAAAAGGCCTAACTAGAAAATATAGGACAACAATATCAATATGGGTAGGAAGTTCCTCTTCACTTAAGTGGGAGAAGCCAAAAATTTTTTTCTTCAATAATCAAGTAGTTGAAGAAGGACAACACAATAAGAGCAAAAGAGGGAAGCTCCTATTTGAACCTCACAAATTACAAGTAAAAATGCTTCATCTAGTGTTAATCTAAATATTTTGGAATATCAAAATGGTAGGAGCTTAGAGTTCATGGGGTAAGATATTGGTAATATTATCACTTTGGCTAAGAATTAAGTACAAATGGAGGAGGAGAAGGAGATCAATAGTGGAATTAGCACCCTTCAATATATATTATATATAACATCCCATCACCGATGAGAAGGGTAAAATAGTAAATTGGGACGAGTTATGAGCGTGTAAACTCATCTCGGCATGAGCATGTATGTTATGGCCTCTCTATATATATATGAATGACAATTTTTGTATATGCACATGACTGTACATGCATTCATGACATTTCCCGGCATATG
>JANSVA010000008.1:38670842-38699708 GCA_025504915.1 Erythroxylum reticulatum | reverse complement strand
AACTACCAAGGTGGTTATATGTTTGAATGAAACGTTATGAAGGCAAGATATAAGAACAAAAATGCATTAGTTGTTTTAAACGTTTTTCAGTTTTCACAAAAAAAAAACAAGACACGCGAGGAAAGAAGATCTCTGCAGAAGTTTGAAAACATTCTTTAACCGGTGGAATCATAACACGAATCCAAGTATGTGATTCTTCGTTTTATATGCATATGATCAGATCCTGCTTAATATAATCTATGTGATTATGTTTTAATCAGTTAACATCTAACAAAAATTATAGAAATGGTATAATTTGCTTTCAAGTGCGGTCATTTCTAAGTTCATTAAACAACATCTTAATTGTGTTAATTGCCAACTTTCCCCAACCATAAATTATCGAGACTTGGGGTCTATTTATTTATGCAATATAGTTGTTAAAATTATTTATAAAGTGACGAGCACTAGAATTAAACCTTTCCTAAGTTAGCTTGTGAGTCCCGATTAAAGCAACTTCATTCCTAGAAAAATAAAGAATAAGAAAATAATCATAACCCACGAGGTCGTTCACACGTTAAGAAAGAAGAAAGGAAGAAATGACTTTATGATCTTTAAGATTGATTTGGAAGAAGTATATGATAGGATTAGTGGGATTTATAAACAACCTCCTCAATAAAATAAGAGTTCCTCAATTAATTAAGGCTCTCATCACTCAGTCGATTTTGATAATGAATTTTTCTATATTTGGGAAGGAGAAGAATTAGAGTACTTTGCACCTTTTATAAGGCTTATACAAGGGATTTCTTTTTCACATGATCTATTTATGCTTTGCATGGAGAAATTTCATTTTAATTTGCAATTGAGGTAGCCAAGAAGAAATGAAAACTTGTTACAATTTATGAGGAAAGGTTGCTAATCTCACATTTCTTCTTCACAAATGATCTTATTCTTTTTAGTGAGGCCTTTACATAGCTAGTGAGTTATGTTATGAATTATTTGCAAAAATGTTTTATTTAGCCTCAGGACTCAAAAATGAATTTTGATAAATAAAAAGTTTAATTTTCACCAAATATTATAAGACAAGCTTCAACTTACATATAAAGGATACAAGGCATCTTGGTCATTACCTAGGAGTATTGTTGCTACATAGCAGAATAACTATAGACGATTATGGAGGCTTACTGAGCAGAGTTAAAAACCATCTTTCTAACTAGAAAGAAAAGAACTTATCTATGGTTGGGAGAGAGACCCTCGTTAAATCAACCTTATCCACTATTCCTTTATACACAATGCAAAGCAAGAAACATCCTAAAGGACTTTATGATAAGCTTGATCAATGTGTTATTTTTTATGGGGAGATACCGAGGTAAATAGAAATTACATCAGGTTCCTTGGAGAATGATACGTAAGCAAAAAAGGAAGGAGGGTTAAGAATCAAAAGAAAAACACTATTAATCTAGCTTTCTTCATGAAATTAGTTTATAATATTTTAAAACAAGACAATAGCATGTGTAAACATATATTCCTCTGTAAATATGTTGGCAGAGGCAATTTTTAATTATACTCAGAAAAATATTTTTCTATTCTCTAGAAAAGAATATTAGAAACTAAAGATATTTCTCTGAGAGGGCTTAAAAGGATAGTGGGAGATGGTACCATGGTAAGATATTTGGCAGAATGATAGGCTATCTCTAGACCTTTTAATAGATTCTACTTTACAAGAAATCAGCTAGGAAGCAAAGATGTTGACGATGGGTGAATTATTGAACATGGATGAACAATTAAAGATGTTAAAAATTCCCAGTTGACCCAATTTTGACCTTGGTTAATTGGGCCACAAGCTAAAGTCGGGTAAGTTACAGCTCAGCCTGGCTCGTGGCCTGATTATTACTTCCAAAACGACATCGTTTTGAAAAAAAATTTCTTAAAAAAGTGACAGATTGATTAGCCTGTGGTTGGCCAGGCTCGTCTCTATGAACAATTACTCCATAATAAATTTGCCCAACTACTTACACATTACCTTATAACAAAAACAAAAAGGCTCAAATCTATGCTTGATAGGAATAAAATAGATACCCCCAATCTATTTGCTTAATGAAAAAAGGTTCTACACGATCTAGACAGAAATTTCTTTTTTTGAAAAGGAAACTGAGATATACACAAATAAAGAAATGGATAATTTAAGGCCTTTTTGACAAGCCTTATGGTCTCTCCCCACGATTTAGGATACGAAGACATTAGTATTGGCAGCAAATGAAGCCGATTTAATTAGTGAAAGAGTTCTTTACATACATGAAGTGAAGCAGAAAATGTTAAAGACTTCAGTTGGGTCACTTTATTGGACAACTCCATATAGAGGATGTAAAAAGTTTAAGCAATTAGTGTTGATGATGTCATTAGAGACAACATGGGGAGTTCCTTCTTGGGTTTGATATGAAAACCATATTAGAAATCCTAGAAATCGTTGTGCTTAAAGGTCTACGTAAGGGAATAAGCATAACTCGGAGAGAAGGCTTCAACAAAGTTATTATGGAGACAAATATAAAAGAGATTATCTCATGGATAAATGATGACAATTATCCAAAGTAGCAACATGTAATATCGTTAATTCGCTCGATTAAGCATATGCAAAGGAAGTTTGTTCATATAACTTCCAGCATATAAATATATAACCAAATACGTATACCGAAAAAGTAGCTATTATTAGCCAAAATTTACAACTGGGACTTTATGTTTCGTATTCCCATCCAACTGAACGTTTACAAGATATGCTTTGGAATCGTACCTCCTAGGCCTTCTTGCTCTGTACAATTTTTTAGTAAATGTACTAAACCAATTCTTCCCCTCCAAAAAAAAAAAAAGATTCTACAATTTGATCAAATGCAATACTTTCTAACTATTATTGTTCAATGGTTTTTTATATTAAAATTATATAACAAAATTGTCGCTATATATAGTATAGCAAAATACACTTTTCTGTGATTTAACCAACTATAATATTTCTAATTATTATTTTTCAGGGATTTTATATTGTAAAATCAAAATTTGAATTCGTTTACAAATAATTTGTATTTAAAAATATAAAATTTACATTTTTAACTTCATGAATATAAACTTTCATTATTTATGAAATAGTAAAATGCATGTAATGTTACTTAAAAAGTCAGTTAATTCAAAAGCTAAAATCAAATGGTTAGATATCTTCCAGCAAAGGAAGAAAGGATGTTTGGGTGTTCTATAAATCCACTACAAGAAAATAACACAATCCGCGACGTATTGTGAAGACTTTTCGTCATGTTAAAAGTTCAAAATTTCTGCGAAGTTTTTATAAAATGTTGTGGATTTGTAATACTTTTTGCAACATTTTATCAATAAAACGTCACGAAATAGAAACTGCAATGTTTTGTTGAAAAATGTCTCGAAAGCCAACAACAAAACGACATTTTAAAACATACGGTACCATCTACTTTCCTAAATTAGTCTTCTTAATTTCCATAAAACATATGAGAATATCCCCGCCATCCTCCCGGGAGCTTCCGGGAAGTACCCTCTTGGCGCGTCTATCATTATCAAATCCCATTCCTTGTCGTGGACCTCGTCCAGCAATGTCATCAGAGCTAACTTACATTGGTTGTTTCCTCGCAAGTATGCTTGTTTGGTGAATAGTAGGGTTCCGTCCTGTACATTGTCATATACTTCCTTCAACTAAGTGCAGTATTGTACTGTCTGAGCGTGAGGTGTGGGCGCGTCTTTGAGGACAGTCTGCACCCACTTAGGGACTTTTTCGAGGAATAGCGTAGTGCCATGAGGATTCAGGGAGCTCCACATCAGAGATTCGTAGCCCAGACCAAAGACGAGGAAGTTGCAGGGTGATAGTGTCTTGAGTACGTCGAATGTGGCGTTGATTTTAGGCAAGCTTTGTTGTGGGGTAACCCGTGACATGGCGAAGTGGGCTATTCTACTTGTTTTATAAATTTATTTATTTATTTTTGCACTTTTCCTTTGTTCTATTCAAAGAAAAATATCAATAACACTAAAATATGAAAAATTGTATTTTAAAAAATTATTAAATTAAAAGGATTTTTTAAAAATGAAAAAAATAATAATGGAATGTTTAAGATTAATGATATACCAAAAAAATTGAAGAATTATTAAATAAATAAAATTCATAAATAATATTAAATAGTTATTAAACAAATAAGATTTTAAAAAAATTGTTATTTAAAAAAATTATTAAATTTAAATTATTTTCAAAAAATAAATAATTAATAATTAAAAGAAAATAACTCTATTTCTGATATTTTGTAAAACATTCAAATAGAAAGTAGGAATGTGACTTTCTGTGACGTTCCTTAAAAACGTCGCAGAAAGACTAATATTTCTGTAACGTTTTTTAAAACGTTGCGGAATGTTAATATTTTATGTGACATTTTACGAAAAACGTTGTAGAAAAACATAGAAACCTTTTACCTACATCACATTTCACGACTTTTTTTGTGACATTTTGTAAAATGTCGTATAATGTATTCTGCGATGTTTTTTAAGGTTTTGTGGCATTTTTAAAACGTCACAAATTATCCTGTTTTCTTGTAGTGATCAAAGCAACAAATTGGGTTATGTTAAAAAAAAAAAGATTAGAGATTAATCAAAGATAGGCAGGTCTTGTGGGTTAGTGGGTCCATGTCTACTCTATTCCAAAGAAAATAACTTATGGAACTTCAAAGTTCTCACCAATACTTCCTCAATTATTAAATTTATTGGCAAAGTAAGAGACAAAAATAAGAGGTGAATGTTTTAGCCAGGTTGGTAATGGTGAACATATATCATTTTGGTTTGATAGTTAGACTCCATTTGGCCCCTTAGTTCAGAATGGAGAACTGGCTCCTTTTAAAAACATATTCATCATAATGCTAATATTGCTAAGACTTTGTTAATGAGCAATTTCACCGTAAGATCCCTCCCCAACTCAAATGTGGCTTCTTTCTTGGTTAACTTTAGACTACAGTTAAATGCTAAGGACAAAGTCACGTGGAAGCTATCAACATTAGGTATGTGTATGAGTGCATCATACAGGAGTCTATATAGGGAAACCAACTTTCTAGAGCTTTTATAGACTGGTAAGGTGCAAAGATCAACAAGTAAGCTGGTATAGAATGGTAAGGTGCAAATATCACCTTCCTGTAGCTGTTTATACCATATGGTTGGCTTTTCATCACAAGCTTCCCACCTTGGACGGGTTAGGTAGATATCCATTCATCCCTAGTTGGTGCATTCTTGCAAAAAGGGCTTTGAAAACTCATGACCATTTGCTATTCCAATGAAAAATACTCCAATAGAGCTTGGAGTGGCTTGTTAAGGCTATACATCCCGGAGAATCCCCATAACAATTGGAATGATATAGTAGGGCGGAGTTTGAACCCCTATATAGAATTGAAGGTGATAACTAGGGTTTTTCTTTTTTCTTTTTACATTTCAGAATCCTATCTTGTTAAATGTATATGGGATGAGAGGAAGAAAGGAATTTTATCTAACCAAAGCCTAGTTGAGGACGATTTCTTCAACATGCTAAGTAACAATTAAAGTTAGAATGCGCCTTTGCCTATTCATGGTCAAGCATAAAATCAGCTCAGATATCATCTCCAATTGGTGGATTGTATAACACAACAATACTAGTTAATCAAGCCTGAAGACTTGTTATATAAAACAATGGATTAACCAGTTAGGAATTGTACTTGATACCTAGTTTATTCCTTAGTTACCTTTTATACTCTTGTTTCCTTTCAAGGAATAATATATATAGTTTTATTCTTAAAAAAATATTACTAAAAAATGTACAAAGATTGAATAATCAAAAGTTAGTGACATAAAATGTTAGACGTTTTCTTAATTTACATAAGTTTCAAGTTATTAAAAATTTTAATTAAATTTCAAAATTTTTAAATAAATAACTTATCTTTAAAACATTTATTTCCTTAAAAATAAGATACCTTGTAAGTTAAATAGATGAGTTGCATATCAAAATTTGTCTTTTCTTATCTACTATTATCTAGTTTTGTTAGAAAAAATATTTTGTATTGTAAATTATATTTTAAAATGATTTAGAATTTTTAAACATTAATATAAAAATTAAAAAGATTTAGCATTTAATCAATAGTTATCTCATTTATCACATAGTAAATAATGTGTACTTGATAAGTGAAAATATATCAAATAATACCCAAAGCCCTCATTCTAATAATACATTTTATGTTGTCAATACTATCTTCATACTCTCCCCTATAAAGAAATCGAATAACTAAAATCAGCAAAGATCAGATAATAAATTCAAAAAAAAAGTTTCACCCAAGTCATCAAACCTAGACTAACAAGAATGTTATAATTTAACCTCTCAAAAAGCAGAAAAGACCAAATTTTGTTTATGGAAAAATAATGTAAACTCGAAAATGATCACCAAAGAAGCAAATGAGTTGTCTTACGACTTGAAGATAGTTATAACTATGAGTGAGGAAGCAGAGTAAGTTGAGTGTAGACCTTGTTGATGGTTTTAAATGGAAAACTTTCTTAATGCAAGTATACAGACCATAACCTATAGTATAAAAGATATCGTTCTTACGAGGATTGAATATAGTCACCTAACAATTTAAATACACTTTGTCTAAGATAAAAAAAGTTTGAATTAATTGGAAATTAAGGTAAACTAACAAAACTTAATGATCGACAAGTAAAAGATAATAATGAAATTGAAATTACTCAATGGTGGAAACTTAAGGATTATTATATCCATGTTTTGTCTTTCCTTTGCCTTGTTAATTCAACTATGCTTGATCATAGATATCCAAAGGATTTGATTACCCTCTCTTGAGATCTAATCAAGTAATCCTAATTGAAATAGACAAGAGTTAAGTTGTAATCTCTCTATCTCTCAAAACTACTCTTAACGACTCAATTGGCTTTGAAGCAATACTAAAGATAATTAACTCACAATTATGATCTTGTTTCAATTGCTTATCAACCTGATATTTTAAGTCTATTATGGTACCAACTCTTGTTGTGTAACTTAATATAAATTTCTCGATTCAATCTCTCAATTCAAATCAAGTATGAGCATAATAAATATGACATAGTAGTAATATATTGAATCCAATAAGGTAAAAGTTATACAAAATAATTCAACAACAATTCCCTAATATAGATTTAGAAATCCATAATCTTGTTCAAAACACAACTATTCAAATTTGGCATACAAGGTAATAAAATAGAAAAATACAATAGAATGAAATCAACTTGAAGCCTTGATCTGGACAATCTGGAACACTAGAGTTGATCTTGATGTTTCCGTCTTTTAATCTTCTTATTTGTGATAGGCAACCAGTTTTGTGATTTTTCTTTTTCTTTTGATGTCTCCATCAACTCTAGAAGTTGTCTCCTTTGTATAGCCTTCAATGATATCTTTTTGTAGCAAAAACTAGGTTTTTCAGAACATACATGATCATTTACATTGTCATGTAGGCGATCGTGTATCTCCAAAACCTCTCAGTTATGACTTTACACGATTAAAGATGCTTAAACAGGCACATACATGATCTTGTATGTCAACATACATAAGCATGTATCATTACATAGGTAAAAATAGCATCTTTGAATCTCCACACATTTATAGTGACTTACACGATCACTGTAAACATCTGTGTAAGTCCAAAGTTGTTTTGATTCCTCCATTCTATGTTACGATTTTACTTGAAAATTTCTCCTCTTAATCTATGAAAGTAATTATCACCTAAAAACACATTTGAAGTAGAATAAGTATGAAAAATACCATAAGATTCTTAAATTACAAGCAAAACACAATAAATATGGATATATAAATATAGTCAATTAATCGTTTGTCAGACCTTATCATTATCTTTATTTGTCTAGTTCATGAGATAAGTATTAGATAAAAGTATTGGACTTTGTTAAACCAAAAATCAAAAAACAATGACCTTTGGGGGATGAAACTATTATGAATCACAAATAAAGGATTAAAAAAAGTTGATTAGAGAGGTATCTACAAATAGTTACAATATACTTCACAAAATATTTAAGGATGGAGATTAAAGGCGAGGAGTCCCATTAAGAGAGAATGGATAGGAAGATGCAAAGTATTCCATTTGGCCTCTGTAACACTCCTAAATGAAACCTACAATCCCCTATACACATGGCACCCAAATTCTTGTACATATATTCATGGTATACAATTATGTCCATTTATAGGGATTATCATCACTCATTTTTCTATTCAATGTTGTACATATACATATTACAAAATTTCATATTCCTTAAAATTGTCATTTAAAAGTAGTATTACATCATTACATTTATATGGTAATCCAAAAGAGATATTTCACACAACTTAAATTCTTAATTACAAACTATTAAAAAACTACAATTTTCTTCATTACATATACAACCATTCTTTAAAAAAGACACATTCAAAGGTGCTTTTACTTCTAACGGTTGTCCTTAGTTCCATGTGCCTTATTCCTATTACTTGGACCTACATGGATTAAAACTCGCGCTAAGCTTGAAAACTTAATGGGGAAACACTTTGTTTGAATGACCATTTATAGCAGTCATCTGCCAAGCACATACACATTTATGAATATCTTAAACTCATATAAACAATGATGACAAAATCAAAGTACATAATGCATATATGCTTCAATATATTATCCATATACCGTAAATTCACATTTATAAGCCAAATATTGATTTTCAAAGCTTATTAATACAAATTTTATTCATATTGTCATTTTGTATCTCTTATTTATGATTGTTTAATTTCCTTTCAGTATTAGGCCTGCACATTCTTATCGGTGTGGAAGATGTGAATTGTAGATATTCAAAGATATCAAAATGTGGATTTCTGAAGGCATCGAACTATAGATACTTGAAGGTGTCAAACTCTGGATACCCGGAGGTATCAAACTGTGGATACTTGAAGATATCAAACTGCAAAGACACTATGGTCTCGTAATGAAGACATCAGTGGTGTCAAACTGTATCAGCTGCATTATAACCTTATAGGCATGCCTATCTATCCATCTGCAAGATAATGAAGTAGGCACTAAACATTTCCTTTAATCACTTGCCAATTTCATAATTAATATATTGACAAATCACATGATATTCATTTGAAAACATAAAATCTACTTTTAAGTTCATACACATAAGTCATAACTTATCACCATTAAGATAGTATTCAAATCACAAATAGTCGTGATATTTATTTTGTATATGTTTTTTTAGTTGTGTTTCTCAACATACATTCACATAATTCTAGTATATAAATTCCTACACCTCGTTTAAATATAAAACATGTTAAATTGTACTTAAAATTAGAATGTGAACTTGCACAGTCATACTACACACATATAAGCAATAAATATGCATACAAAACATCTATGTACATGTAAATTTTCTGTAGCATGCTTATTCTTAAGTTCTAATGTTTAATCACCCAATTTACATATGGTAAATCATATTTTATTTATTTCTAGGTGCATGAAAAGTTTCATAAACATTCAAAAAGGTTCTGATGTGAGTTGTAAAAAAAATATAGAAGAGAAAAACTCAAAATAGTTCAATTTGGGCTAAGTCCATGGTTGGACTAAAATAGGCAAACAAATTAATCCATAAACAAATTACACAACAGTTTCCATTTGTTCCGTAATTTTCATATATCAAACATTCAATTTAACTTTGAGGTCTTTTAAACATTTTTCTACCTACTAGTTTCCATGGCACCAAAAATTAAACCATTTGGACTTCTAAACCATGAGATATGCACCAAAAATCACAAGTTGCTCTAATATAGGGCAACATCAACTCACCATTTTTTATCTAAATTTCTAATGTCTTAAAGTCAGAATTAAGTTTGAGTCTCTTCGAGAGATTTTTATTTCTATGTCTTAAGTTGCATCTCCAATTATAATAACCCAATTTGGAGGTCTATAGTCTTTGTTATGGCCAAAACAATGGGGCTGGTTTAAGTGAACTAAGAACTTAAGATAAATTTCACTAAATGTTACTCTCTCTTGTTATATTCAACCAATTCCATGAAAAGAAACACAAAGAAATCATTCCAGCAACTATTCCATATTCAAATCAATCTTTTTGCACATTAAAATATGCGTACATACTGATATTAACTAAGTATAGTCCCAAACCTTGAAATTTGTCAATTAACTCTTCTTCTAATGCTCTTCTTTCTCTTCCCCTTTAGTTTTGCTTGATCACTAGCTAAAACACTAATAATACATATTTGAATCCCATATCCAACCTTATAATTCGAACTCTTCATAAGCTAAGTAAGAAAGATGAAGATGAGAAGAAAAAACACAAACTTTTAGCTTGATTTTCACCTAGGATTAGCTTGATTCCTTATGCAAAATGACGAGATTAGCGAGATGGAATGGGGCGGACATGAGAAGAGAAAATTTTGGAGTTAAGACATAACATAAATGTCGCTCTCCCCTTTCTTAGACACATGTTTCAATCCCATTGGACCATATATTGATTTTTGACAAAATTGCACATTTAATCCTTCATCTTCCTTTAGTTCCCACATTGGCATATAAAATCATCAATTGATTTCATTCTAGTCCATCTTTAATATATAATTATTCATGTCCATGCCCAAATGAAGAAATTATGAATTTACCCCTCTTTTAAATTAATTACCATTATGTCCCTTATTATGCTTAGATGCACTTAATTTTTTATATTCACTTCCTAATACACCCTAGACATACTATAATGCTTCTAGGGTATATATTGGGGCCTTATAGGCTCAAGGGAAGTGAATAACCGTGTTCCATTTGTTGGGAAGTGAAACGTGAGGACCAACATAAGCATGCCAAAACTTAGGTAAATCAAAGAGAAAATTTGGTTGAACTTGTGGCCAAAAATAGTGACATTGGGAAGGGAAATAGGAGAAAATAAAAATTTGAATTAATTCACGGGCCGCAGTTTACAAAACGTGAAAATAATTTTGTAACAACTCCTTTAAGGAGCAAGTCTAGGTTATACCAAAGCCTTTCTAGCTACTAGTAGAAACACGTGAAACTCAAAGAATGCTAGCATAGAAGGATAGTAACTTAAAAAGGCATTCTAAAACCTTGAGCTACACTTGAGCTGTGCTTGAACAGTTAAGAATAGGTATAATTTTCTCTATCATTAGAGTAACAATAGGTAATTTCCAACTAATAATGAAATAAGCATTATATCTCTTATGGATAGCATGAGTTATTGTTTGCATTCAAATTCTTTCGAGCACATCTTTGATAAGTAGTAATAATTAATAAAAATTATAAGGATAACTTTTACAAATAAGAATTAATATGAAAAAGATTTAAATAATGAAAAATTTTATAATAGTTCAAACACTATGAAATTTTATCTCTAGCAAGTAACTTTCTTAAAAGTATTTATTTAATTGAAATAATTATTTTTTGATTCTTTATATTATGAAAGTTAAAAATTATTTTTTTTTATAAATATTATGAATATGAAATCTATTTTTTCATAATTCATAAAAGATTTAACATAACTTTGATAAGGAATAATATGTTCTACGTATGAATTATAAACAAACTTTAACCTAATAAATATAAATTGATTTTTATATTTTTAATTTCTAATAATTCCTTTCTTTGGATTTAAATTTTGCTTTGAAAGTTGAAGAATTGTATTAATCAAACCAGTAGCTTAATTATAAGGGAATACTCCCATACATCTTTTGTAAAAACAAAATAGAGTTATCTAATTAATGGAACTATACAAAGACCAATTGTTTTGTAAACTTACTAAAATTGTGATGTTGCCACCGGGTTATGAAGATTTCCCTAAATAGGGAAAAAGTCTTTGCTTGAATTACGGTATTTCCATTGTTGAACCTTTGAATGTTCTTGAATACCTTTCATGCCATACTCGATAGACTAGGTCAGACCAAGACATTTGTAGCAATTTTTTTATCATCCTTTCTCATTCTCGGAGGTTTAATAAGCAACTATGTCAGGAGCTACACAACTTTCCAAAGTGTTTCTCCATATTAACTTAGAGTAGCAACAATCAAAGAATAGGTGATCAGCTATTTCTACACATCCTTTAATGTAACATCTCATGTTTGGGGCTAGACCCCATAATTATGAACTAAGTGTACTGTAGAGTGCATTGCATGCTCGTGCATCATTGTATATTCATACACATGTGAATATTTAGTGTTGACTTTTAAAATAATTGTTCATAAATTCCTTGACATTTTAAGGTACAATTGAGTGAATAATGTGATTTATTGGTGATAAAAATTTATTTGGAGACTATTAGTATTATTTTAGAATTTTTGGTGAATTTCAGGAATTTCTAAAATTTGGAATATTTTTGGACTAAGAAAATATTAAAATATGGATCAATTAGAGTGTGACATGTGGACTAACTAAACTAATGACAAATGACTTGTATGCATGGTGACACGTGGACTAATGATTCAGTGAAAAATGTGTTACATGTGAGAGAACACGTAGTTAAGTGTTATAGATGACAGATTCTTTCCTACAGCTCTCTCTCTAGTTGTTCTTCACTGATAGTAATATTGTTATCAAATTTTCTTCTATTATGCCAAACATCAAATATCAAGTTGTTAATTTTATATCATCGATTCACTCACACTACCGAAAGCTTTATTGAATCAAGTAAGTAATTCTTGATGATGGTTTATCATTCATAAATGAATGTATGCATGGGTGGTTTGAGAAGTGTAGTTTCGATGAATAAACTTGAGGAATGAGTTAGATGAGAGATCTGTGAATAGAGAATGTGCAAAAAATGTATAAGATTGTGAAAATTTGAGTTTAATGATATTATATGATGAAATGAGGTTGTTGTTGGATATTAAAAGTCACCCAGAAACATATATGCAATAAAATTGATAAACACATTCTGTTGTTCGTTGTATATGCGAAATGTTTGGGTATTGTTAGAGATGGATTTAAATGAGGTTAGAGTTAAAGAGAATATAGAGCAATGAGGTGTTGTGTTTTAAGAAGGATTAAGATGATAGAAAAACATGGATTGATGAGGGAAGAAAGATAGAAAAGTGCAGAAGTTAAAAAAACATGGTAGAGAGAGAAAGGATATGTGAAGTTCCGATTTTGATCAATTACTATATAAGCTTGCAATCTCAAATAAAGATAGAATAGATGATTAGGAATCAATTAATTAGTGGGAAGATACAAAAAAATGGAGGAAGCACGCGCCCTTTCATGGTCGTGCATGGACATGCACGGGTGTGCAAGGCACGCATGGGTGTGCGTAATGTCGTACGCCCGTGATTGAATATTATTGAGAAGTTTAATCAGGAATTTGTGTGTTATGGAGCTGAAATGGTAGTAGAGAAGATGGTTAGTGCATGAATGTATTGATTATAATGTGTAAAGGAGAGAAAATATGGAAAACAAAGAATGAAAGAAGAAGAAGAAGGAGATTAGAGGCAAAGGAAAAAGATGTTGTGATCGTGCAGATGCACGATCACAACTTGGCTGAAGAAGTAAGAGAATCATGATCGTGCGATCGTGCTTCAGCATGATCGCAACTTTGCTGGTTCACCCTGTATATCGCGGTCATGCATATGCACGATTGCGACTCCTCTACTTATCTAAAGGGGCTATTTTCTAAACATACTTTGATATTTATGTTATAACTTCTTCACCCAACATCCAAATGACTTGATTCTTCAACCAATAGATTCCTAACACATTGTAATACCTCTTCATAAAAATTGGTAGAAATATAAATTGTTTCGAAAAGATTGACTGAATGAAAGTGCTTCCATTCATAAAATGGGTAGCAATATGAATTGTTTCATAAAATGCATTCTCAGATAGAGGCATTATAACCGAAGCAGCCAATATGAAAGTGCTTCCACGTAGAGCTTTACTTTGTGATTTCTGTTCCTTCACATAGAGCTTTGCTTCGTGATTTCTGATCTGACTGAGCCCAACGGGCTAATATCTGTGTATGTATGTGAAAGGCACTCGGTCACAATAATAATAACAAATCTGGAGTCTCATATGCATTTGTATTTGTAAATATCTGTTCTAAATTCGCAATTATAACATGATATGCCATGATAAAGTGAGTATTGAATTATTCATGATTTGAATGAATATATGTGAGATAATATGATTGATTGTGTTTTGTTATATGAGTGAACCATCGAGGATGGTTACTCAACTGAGTTCGCAAAACTCATAAAAATTGCAACGTGACTTTCCAAGTTTAATAAAAGTCTCCAGATAGGCTTCGAGTAAGAGTTCCAGGTTGGGATTAGTTTGCACCTGCATATGTATTTATTTATGTTGTACAATGTATATGAAAATGGTTTTTGAAATGTAATGATATTATGAATATAAGTATTTTGTTCTATAATAGGCCCAATTGATTACTGAAACTCTAACAAGTTCAATAACGATTGTAATTTTTGTGCCTGAAATTGTTTATACACAAATTGGACCAAAAATTGATTATCAATTTTTTGCATATTCACAGGTTGCTTCAAATTAAAAGTATTGAGTTTGACTTACCGATTATTTTAGCATGCCACTCTTGGGGGATACTTATTCGGATATCACTTAGGATGTCAGGTACGTCTCTTATGAGAGTGGGGTGCTACATTTTGGTATCAGAGCCCAGATTTGGTATCTTACATAGGCGTTTTGCAAAATGTGTGTCAATTTACATACATGTAGACATGTCATAGTAGGCAGTAACAACTGATCCCCATTCTGGGTCGCATTTCCATGAGTCAGATGTATGAGTATTTGCTATGAGTTGGACTGATAGAAATAGTTAGAAGAATGATGATCTGTTTGAATATGAGAACACAAAAGTTATGAATTTGCACTGTGTGATAACATGTTATGATTGATTTGGTTTTATGACATGAGTTGAGTATTTGATGTATGATTTGAGACGTATTGAAATAGCCATTTCTTTGAGAGTTTGGGGACACTATAAATATACAAATCAATAAAGTTTTAAAAAAATTATGAACAGTTAGAAATGAGAACTAGTATATGGTTAGATATGACAAATAAAGATTCAACGCATTTGTATTGGTGGATGTATTATAGAATATGACATCAATATTATACTGTGGTGATGAATCCCAAAATCTGATATAAAGATGAATGCATTTTCATAGATTGATTAAGGGAAGTAGTGATATAGATATGAGTGATGAGATTTACAGTGTAGAAGCAAAATCGAAAGAAAATAAAATTTATATAACCTTGAGACGTTAAACTTGGACTTGAAATGATTTTTGGTAAATGTTCTCTATGAAATTGAGATCAGAATTTCAAGAGAATTATGCATCTAAACTTTTGAATTGATTACAAACATACACATGTATGAAGATATGATGGTAATTGGAAGGTAAGATAATCATAGTGACATACATACAAGCTATTAATGTTAAGTTGTTTTGGTATTATGAGTACATATTTTAAATGGGATTGCCATGATAGGTGGGAATAATCAGCACATATGTATTATATATGTGGAAATGATGTAGGCAACAGTTTATAACTTGTTAAATAATTGTTAGTTATGATTCCCACGTAATGATAACTTAAACTGATATATGAAAGTGCTTACAGTGGTCAATCGAGGACCAATACATTCCCAAATGTCAAACTCCTCAGACCATCTAAGTCTAGAATTCATAAATAAATCAAAAATAGTTCAATAATTGTAAGTTAAACAGAATAAATCAATCCAAGGAAGATCATTTACATTGACTCACAGTACGCTCCCATATATGGTATTGCCTGGATGGTCTGGTAATGTTGGAATGATGGTGTACATCTTGAGCGTCTAAATACACATACATTGTACACATTACTAACTTTATCAATCAAATACATATTCAACTATGCACATACATAAGTGCCATGTACAATGCATGCACAATGACTATCTAGGGTATGTTTCCTTAATCACAATTCATAATCGTTCAAACATTATCACTTGAATACGTCTTATTAACACTTCGGTTAATACCTTAATTACACTTGATCATGCTCAATTCATTAACCATAAATTTCATAACCCTTTTCTAGCACTATAAGAATTCACAAAATTCCCAATTCTCATTCATTCATTCCTAATGCATTATGCATAACCTTTGGAATACATTTGCATTTACAAGAACATCCTTTAACACTCATTTATTCCAAACTTAGATACATTGATATCAAACCATCTTTTCCTTAGGGTATATCATTATTTATTAATCAAAACTTAAAAAACATTTAACCAACTTTTTCATATCAAATTAAGTTCATCTGTCACACAGTTAACTATGCTAAATATCACTCAATTTAAGGCTTATTCACCCTAATTTTCATGTAACAATTTATTCTATCACTTAGCATTTGTCCTACTCCAAATGTACATTTAATCCATCAATTTCCCAATCCATAACATTAATTCCAATTTACTAGTTGAAATCCAATCATACCAAAATTCAAGACATATTAATTCATAATTTGCATCATGATCACTTAACATTTTTCATACCCCGGAATAATTCAATTTAGTGTATATGCTAACTTGAAATGTGCACAAATATCAATTCCTGTATGAATGCTAATGTTATGCATATATGTGCAATATTTAATCTAAGGTTAAACCCTAAGCATATTCCGAAAAAATGGGATATTACAATTCTCCATCTGTTGGACCCCGTTTCCAGAGCCCAACTTTAGAGTCATAAAATGTGCGTATATTCCAATGAAATCTCCTTAATCCTCATCGGTTCATCTTCATGCTTTATTACCATAAATATTAGATCCTTAAGTCTTGGTGGGTGAGTTCGTTGCGGTAAACTTTATGTTTCGTCATAGCGAACAAACGAGAACTCCTGCGGAGACCCTTCGGGAAAGTTCGCCGCGATGAACTTTTGACTTCGATACGGCGAAGGTCTACAATTTTCCCTTCCACTTCTTGCGGGATAAATACGTTGAAAATGCCCAATTTACGATAATAACACCGTTTGGGAAGGGTTCACTCAAGAGCCTTCCCTAGGTTTCTCCATCTATCCTAACCAAACTTTCACTCTAACTTTTCCCAAATTTACTTCCTTTAATGCAAAAATCATTTCATGGCAATTCAACTATCGACATTATTTCATCATACTCTCTAATATCTACTCATTCGATCCATTACTTATAACTAATTCTCATCATCACAATTTCCTATCTTTATTTTTTTTCCATATCGCATCTCACTTATAAGTTACAACAATTTGTAACCAAAATGATCAATCTCAAAATGATAACTTCCTCAATTATACCCAATTTCAACTCAACCTCATCTGTGCACAAACTTATATTTCATTAACCTCAAAAGTAAAGAGTTTTACAAAACCTTAATCACATATCAACATAACATCATTCGCTTTGTACAAAATACACATGGATGCTCATGTTTGATATATTGCTAAAGCTACTCAAAAATTAAACTAATTTAGTATAAAAGCTAACTATCCTGTAGTTGCCAAATGCCTTTATGCTCTTAATCACTTGACCTTTTGCTCATCAACTGAAGATGGGGAGGAACGGGGGGTGAGCTTGAAAGCTCGTCGGTAACAATTTTATAATCGAGAAATAAGAAAAAACCATTTATAAAACTCATTGTCATAGAACATTTTCATAACCATAGTAATTCTGCATTTAAAAACCATAAAACACTTATTTCTCAAAAGTATCGATTTGTTAAACAATTCACAATAGTATAAATTATGTATGCATCAATCTTGTCAAACATATCATGAACACATAAGCACATCAAAATGGTTTTGGTGGATCCAAACAAAACATACTATCGCAATCCCACTTACTGGTCTTCCGTAGTTATGAATTTATAGGAGTCCGTGAAGGAGGTCCATGCCACTAACGGGCAGGCAGGAGAAGCCTTTTGTCAAAGTGAACTTGACTTAACCTAAGGGACCACCATAAACCCACATAAAATGTATTTCATAAACTTGCAAACTTGTTGCCCAAAATGACACATTTTTTCGAAACTTGTTTCCATAAACATAATATTCTTTCAAAAATCATTTCCATGCTCATTTCACAATTCATCAACCAAATTCACATACCAAACATAAGACAATTTCTCAAAGCATTCTACAGCAATAAAAGCAATATTTATTCAGCAATTGAAAACATTGTTATTGTCTTGATTTAAAAGAAAACTTTAGTGACTTATTACTTAATTATAAAAATGTAACTCACCTTGAAATCCTTGCTTATAAACTTGCTCAAAGAGACCTCTCCCCTTGCTCCTCTTTCCTTCTTTGATTCACTTTTTACAATAATCAAAAACTCCATTCAATAGGAAATTCCAATTTAGAACCGAAAGAAATATATTCGCTAAAACCTATGCATTTCCTAAGATTTTTGAACCCAAAACAATTTTAAAAATTCATACTTTTAGGTCAATTTTGCACTATCATTCTGATCAAGTAAATGAAGAAATTGAATAACAATTCCTTCTAGAAACATGTTCCTCATTGCCTTAAGTTTCTAATGACACCAAATATTTTCGGACTGTTCTTATGCTGAAATAATATTCTATGTTCAACTTCCATACAAAATTTGAAATTCTTAGAAATTGAATTGAGACTTAAACTTGTAGCTTATGTTTCTACTTTACTTCAAATTAAAAATAATTCCATTTGGATAACCACAGAAAAAGTTGTGCCTAAAATACCAAAACATGTTCAAGCTGTTTTTGGACAAACTTCTTCCTGACGAACTTTGATTTTTTTTAATGTTGGCTGCGGTGAACTACAAAGTTGACCACAGCGAACCATGGGGACGTTGCCGCGGTGAACCAAAGAGTTGGTCATGGTGAACTTTCGCAAAAACGCGACTCGTCTCCCAAATGTTTCTAGAATTTTCACCCCCAACATCTTGCATCTTACACCTAACACATCTTATACAAAAAACATCCTTTCTACTCATTTTCAACTTCACTTCAACTCAATATCGTTCACAAATACATCATAATCTATCTTTGATCATTAACCTAAAAAGATAACAATTTGCCTATATCATTCATTAACAACTTCCTACACACATTCAACTTCATTTGAGTTTCATTTAACCATACCCATGAAATTTAAAACATAAATTACTTATTGAAGCTTCAAAATCTTCAAACTCTTCAAGATCTCCAAAAACCCTAATTCCTTTCCCTCTCATTTTATCTCTTCTCCTCTCTTCCATGACATTTTGTTCTTCTTTCTTCTTTATTCAAGACCATTTTTTCCCTTGGTCTTCCAATTATACCCCTCCTTAATCTTGCTCTCCCAATTTTGCCCTTCACTTTATGTAATGCCTAATTTGCCCCTTATTTAAGCCTCATAACCTTATATGCTTAAGTGATCTTCCAAAAATACCGTTAAACATTCTTACTACCTTAACACTTTAATTCAATTAACCTTCATCATATAATCTTACTATCATTAACATTAAAAAAATTAACACCACAAAATAATTCCATAAAGACCTCATAATTAATTTAAATCATGCTTATTTATCAAGAAAATTTTTCGGGGGCCAACATTTCTCCCCCTCTTAAAAGAATTTCATCCTCGAAATTCTTATCTAAGTGATTAGGAAGGCTGGATGCTCCTCTTTTTCCCATTTAACATCATCCCTTGAATAATTTCTTTCAAAAGACCCTAGTTAACAGATTCAATCAATCCTTTAATGACTTATTTAGATATCACACTATCTTAAATGTTTCCTTAATATATTTCAGATTACTCATCCCTTTTTCCACTTCCTATGTCTATAACACCAATATCTGATCATATCAATATTCCTTAACATACTCACATATATCACATTACGAATCTAAGACATCTTTTATCAGTAGTACTAAATCATAATAATTTCATACAGACCAATTCATATTAGGCTTAGCTAATCCTTTTTCCTAACCTAAGCACACTTTGTACTTAATGTAAGCACACCTTGGCACTGTGATACTCCCAGAGACAATTTATCTTTCACTTAATAATTCACATCATTGTAGTGTCAATACACTTCACTCTTATATTCAACTCACTTTACTCCATAACTTCTGTGTTGATCCACCAACTGCTTTATCTCTTTTTTTCCCTCACTTACTTTCTATTACAGATTCGTTTCACTCATTAACAATATTCTTTTGTCACATAATGCCTCATACAATATTTTAATGACATCACTGCGATAATGATTGTTAAGCTTAAAGTCAATCAAATTAGTACATTGATCTCATATTCCTATGAACTATAAAAATATAAGCTTTAAGCATCTCTAAAATAATCAAGACTGTCGGCAATTCACAACTGTGATCAATGCTTCTACCCCTTTAGCCATCAAACACTATCTCAGTGTATCCCTACTAGGATGCATATCATAGGTTGTTATTTATGTTTCTCTAACAATCTCTTTGCTCAATCATTTTTATTGATACACATACTTCTTATTTTAATCACAAAGTATCATTCTTTGTATTCGAACTCAAAATTCATATTCATTTCCAATTTCTCAATATGATTCACAATTTATGAATCCTCAATTTGGGCTTGGTTAATCTGAAACTAATCTAAATTTTTAGTGCAGCTAATAATACTTCATTTTGCCCCAAATTTAACTCCATTCTGCACTCTTTATTGCATTAGATTTGATAACCTCAATATCCTAATTTGTGACACACTGCTATTGAATTTTCTATTCAATACATCTGATTACGACCATAGCTTTACCAATATAGTACTCATTTGTACAATCATAATCCTTCAAATAACTCTATCTATAGTCTCAGTCTCGTATTTAATTCTTTCAACTCAATATTTACCTCAAAATTAAATGATATTTATATGTCAAAATTTTTTTGTACTTATAATGTCTCTAAACTTTCAAAACAATCACTATTGCATCAAGTTTCAATTCATATATCAAATAATCAACCCAACCCATAAGGTTTCAATTGTCTCTATGTATATGAAATCACGTTATCATGTTGCATTAGATTTTATCCTAATCTCTTATACAACATCATTGTATACTATAAAATCTTCAAATCCAAATGATATAATTAATATAATTTTATAATTCCTCAAAATTCTCTTTACTTTCATTACTAATACGATTTAAACGTTTTTTCTCAAGTATTCAAACTATTCTTCTCAACTTTTCAAATACATTTAATATATCATCAAATTTTGCTTAGATCGCTTTAATCTTTGGTACTGTAGTCGTAGTACTATTGGGGCATTTGATAACTCAAACAAATATTTCTAAAGCTCCATATGCTCGTGATAAGTTCTCGTAATTACTTAAGTAACTGATTCGTCAAAGAGGTAACATTGTTTCAAGTTATTTTCAATTTTCCAATTGTCCTACCTTTGTTAAACGATTTTCTACATTCATTCAATTTCCTCTAATTTCACATTGACTTACTCTTCTGTCTGCTCATTCATACTAATTTCTCCATACATTTTAGTTTATTTTAAATCTTAACTTCCTACGTTTGTGAAACATTCATCAGGTCAGATTTGTATCTCTTAAACATATTTACACAGAATATAACGTGGACCTATATACTCCTCATATTAGCAATTAATGTCTTCTCAAATTTAGGAATCCACTCACATAATTGGATACTTTACATCAAACAAAATACATACATTCTTAGTAGTATATTCTACCTCTTATACTTGAGTCTCTACTAAGAATATGACTCCAATATTTACTTTTGAATCATTACATATTCATTTCTGATTTGTTCTTTAATTAATCATCATTAATATAAACTATCTGATCTGCTTAACCTAATTCAATGAAATTCTTCTTTGAAAGAAGATTTCTTGTTACTATCATCTATACCGTTCATGCAATGTTTATCAATCAACTGTTATCATCATCATATTATCATCCATTCTTAATACCTCATGAAGACTAATTTCTATCTTTCTTATAAGGTCATAATGTTCTAATTACCATAACTCAATGAAGTAGTAAACATAATTACTGTTGCATTTGCTTAGGTGTGTATCATCAAAGTCATCCCATTTTGCCCTAAGATTTATCTTCGACAATTCACCAATGTATATCTTATGCTAATGATACATCATCATAATTGATTCTGAACAGCTTCTGAATGTTCTACGACTAGTCAAAACATTTACTCCTCCATAGTAGTTACCTTTTCAACAAAATCACCTATACCATACTTCCATCGTGTTACTCTGAGTCATCTCATGATTTTATCTATACGGATCATAGATCATTTCCTATACCATATCCAAATATAGATCTCATATGTACTCCATCACATTGTTCACCAATGTAACCATATTATCGAATATGTACTCCTAATAATTGATTGACATAACCTTGAGAACTTCTACATATATCACTATCATTTGTTTCATTTTCCTTACAAACTTTCTTAAGCAATTTAGGATTATAGATGCATAGCCATCTTGAAATTCTAATCTCATACTCACTAACACAATCTTATATTAGATCATAAATTCCAAGTCCAACTTTTCAATTCCACTTTGTATGTACACCTTAAATCTTGTCATTTCTATCCCTATCTCTATTTATTTTTTGGTCAATTCATAAATATAATTTTACATCCATATCAATTCAAGTACACATCCACAACAAAATTCTGTCACCAAATTCACTGACATACCCATAAGTGCTGAATCTATGCTTAACATATCGGACTACATAATATATCTTATTTCTAAATATCCACAAACTTTCATTTTCTCATTTTATGAAAAGCCCATGTAAGATACTGAACCTAACACTCTGATACCACAACTGTTGGACCCTATTTTTGGAGCCCAATTTTGGAGTCATGAAATGTGCACGTATTCCAATGAAATCTCCTTAATCCTCATCGATTCATCTTCACACTTTATTACCATAAATATTGGATCCTTGAATCCTGGTAGCTGGGTTCACCGCAGTGAACGAACGAGAACTCCTGCGGAGACCTTTCAGGGAAAGTTTGTCATGACGAACTCTTAACTTCATTGTGATGAAGGTCCAGAATTTTCCCTTCCGCTCCTCTAGGGATAAATACGCCACAGCGAACCTCATATCTTCTCCGTGGAAAAAATGCCCAATTTACCATAATAACACCTTTTGGGAAGGGATCACTCAAGAGCCTTCCTTAGGTTTCTCCATCTTTCCTAACCTAACTTTCACTCTAAATTTTCCTAAATTTACTTCCTCTAATGCAAAAAATCATTTCATGGCAATTCAACTACCAATATTATTTCATCATGCTTTCTAATCTCTACTCATTCGATCCATTACTTACAACTAATTCTCATCATCCCAATTTCCTATCTTTATTTTTTCCATATCACATCTCAGTTATAAGTTACAACGATTTGTAGCCAAAATGATCAATCTCAAAATGATTACTTCCTCAATTATACCTAATTTCAGTTCAACCTCATCCCTACACAAACTCATATTTCATTAACCTCAAAGGTAAAGAGTTTTACAAAACTTTAATCACATATCAACATGACATCATTCGCTTAATACAAAATACACATGGATGCTCATGTTTGATATATTGCTAAAGCTACTCAAAAATTAAACTAACTTAGTACAAAAGCTAACTGTCCTGTAGTTCCCAAATGCCTTTATGCTCTTGATCACTTGACCTCTTGCTTATCACCTGAAGATGGGAAGGAATGGGGGGTGAGCTTGAAAGCTTGTGGGTAACAATTTTATAATCGATAAGCAAGCAAAAACCATTTATAAAACTCATTGTTATGGAACATTTTCATAACCATTGTAATTCTGCATTTAAAAACCATAAAACACTTATTTCTCAAAAGTATCGATTTGTTAAACAATTCACAATAATACAAATCATGTATGCATCAATCTTGTCAAACATATCATGAACACATAAGCAGATCAAAATGGTTTGGGTGGATCCAAAACAGAACGTACTACATATTCCCACATAATGGTCCTGTCTAGCCGTGAATAAAACGTACTATCGTAATCCCACTTAATGGTCTTGCGTAGCCATGAACTTATGGGAGTCCGTGAAGGAGCTCTATGTCACTAGTGGGTAGGCAGGAGAAGCCTTTTATCAAAGTGCATTTGACTTAACTTAGGGGACCATCACAAACCCACATAACATGTGTTTCATAAACTTGTAAACTCTTTGCCCAAAATGGCACATTTTTCGAAACTTGTTTCCATAAACATAATAACCTTTCAAAAATCATTTCTATGCTCATTTCACAATTCATCAACCAAATTCACATACCAAACATAAGACAATTTCTCAAAGCATTCTACAACAATAAAAGCAATATTTATTAAGCAATTGAAAACATTTTTATTCTCTTGATTTAAAAGAAAACTTTAGTGGCTTATTACTTAATTATAAAAATGTAACCCACCTTGAAATCCTTGGTTATAAACTTGCTCAAAGAGACCTCTCCCCTTGCTCCTCTTGCCTTCCTTGATTCCCTTTTTACAATAATCAAAAACTCCCTTCAATAGGAAATTCCAATTTAGAACCCAAAGAAACATATTCACTAAAACCCATGCATTTCCTAAGATTTTTGAACCCAAAACACTTTTAAAAATTTAGTCTTTCAAGTCAATTTTTCACTATCATTCTGATAAGGTAAATGAAGAAATTCAACAACAATTCCTTCTAGAAACATGTTCCTCATTTTCTTAAGTTTCTAATGACACCAAAATCATTCAATTTGGTTTAGTACTCTAAAAGTTATACCCCAAACATTTTCAGACTGTGCTTATGCAGAAATAGTATTCTATGCTCAAGTTCCATCCAAAAATTGAAATTCTTAGAAACTGAATTGAGACTTGACCTTGTAGCCTTATGTTTCTACTTTACTTCAAATAAAAATAATTCCATTTGGATAACCAAAGAAAAAGTTATGCCTAAAATACCAAAACATGTTCAAGCTATTTTTGGATAAACTTTGCCGCGACAAACTTTGATTTTTTTAATGTTGGCCGTAGTGAACCATGGGGACTTTGCCACGGCAAACCAAAAAGTTGTTCATGGTGAACTTTTGCAAAAATGTGACTCTTCTCCTAAATTTTTCTAGAATTTTCACCCCCAACATCTTACACCTAACACATATTATACAAATATCATCCTTTCTACTTCATTTTTAACTTCATTTCAACTCAATATCAGTCATAAATACATCATAATCTATCTTTAATCATTAACCTAAAAAGAGAACATTTGCCTGTATCATTCATTAACAACTTCCTACATACATTCAACTTCATTTGAGTTTCATTTAACCATACCTATGAAATTTAAAGCATAACTTACTTGTTAAGGCTTCAAAATCTTCAAACTCTTCAAGGTCTCCAAAATCCCTAATTCCTCTCCCTCTCATTTTCTCTCTTCTCCTCTCTTCGACGACATTCTCTTCTTCTTTCTTCTTTATTCAAGACCATTTTTTCCCTTGGTCTTCCAATTTTATCCCTCCTTAGTCTTGCTCTCCCAATTTTGCCCTTAATTTTATGTAATGCCCAATTTGCCCCTTATAACCTTATATGCTTAAGTGATCTTCCAAAAATACCCTTGAACATTCTTACTACCTTAACATTTTAATTCGATTAACCTTTTTCATATAATCTTACAAACATTAACATAAAAAAATTGACTCCACAAAATAAATCCATAAAGACCTCATAATTAATTTAAATCATGTTTATTCATCAAGAAAATTTTTTTGGGGCCTAACACCACTGCTGAAGAAATTTCGTCCTCAAAATTCTTACCTGAATAGTCAAATAGGTCAGGGTACTGATTTCTTAGGTCTCCTCCATTTCCCATGTGACTTCCTCACTCGAATGATTCTTCCAAAGGACTTTCACTAATGGAATCACTCGGTTCCTTAGTTATTTATTATGATAGCCAATTATCTTATCTGGTTATTCAACAGAACTCATATTACTAGAGACTTCAATCTCTTGAGTTAGTATGACATGAGTTGGATCCGACCGATATCTCCTAAGCATATTCACATGAAACATATTATGTATCTATGCCATTTTCAAAGGTAAGGCTAGCTTATAAGCCAATGGCCCAATTGTTTCGATTATCTCATATGGACCAATGTACCTCGAGCTTAACTTACCCTTCTTACCAAACCTCATCACACCTCACCAAGGTGATACTCTCATAAATACTCTATCTCCTACCTAATACTCTATATCTCTTTTGTGTTGATCCATATAACTCTTCTGTCTATCTTGTGTTGCTTTAATTCTGCTACTAACCAATCACACCTTATCAATAGTATCCTGAATCAATTCTAAGCCTTCGACAATTCTTAGACCCTCTTCATCCTAATATAAAGGCGAACGACACTTTTTGTCGTACAACTCCTAATATGGAGCCATACCGATACTACTATGATACTGATTATTATAGACAAATTCAATTAAATCCACATACTGATCCCATTCTCCTTAAAACTCAAGAACATAAGCTTTGACCATATCCTCAATAGTTTTAATAGTCCTCCCACTCTGACCATCTGTTTGTGGATGAAATGCATTATTGAAATTCAGTTTTGTACCCAAAGCTATCTGTAAGCTACCTCAAAATCTTGAGGTAAATCTACGATCCCTGTCTAATACAATGGACACTGGAACCCTATGTAATATTACAACTTCATTCACATATCTCCAAGCTAATTGATCTAGTGAGTTATTCTCTCTCACTGACAAGAAATGAGCCAACTTGGTCAACTTATCAATAATGACCCAAATGGCATCATGTTGCCTTGGAGTCCTCGGCAAACCCATAATAAAATCCATTATGATTCTCTCCCATTTCCACTCCAAAATAGCCAAGGACTATAACTTACCAACTGGAGCCTGATGCTTAACTTTTTTCTATTAGCAAGTCAAACACTTTGCCATATATTCAGCCACTTTCTTTTTCATCCCTGGAACCAAAAAATGTTGCTTTAGCGTATTATACATCTTGGTAGTATCAAGATGCATAGCATAAGCTACTATATATGCTTCCTCTATAATCTCTTTCCTAAGGTCTTCAACATCGGGTACACACAACCTTTATTTCAACCACAATGTATCATCTCTTAATTCAAATTTAGAATCGAGATTCAGTTTCAACTTCTTAATTAACTTCACTAATTTTAGATCTCTGTTATGAGCCTCTTTGATTCTTTCATGCAATACAGATCTCAACTTCAATGTCGCTATCATGCTTCATTCTACCCCAAATTCAATTCAATATTTAGTGATCTCAAATGAACTAGGCTTAGCAACCTCGATAACTGTACTTGAGCTACACTGCTATTAGAGTTCCTACTTAATGCATCAGTTGCCATATTAGCTTTGTTAGGATGATACTCAATTGTACAATCATAATCTTTCAACAATTTTATCCATCTCCTCTGTCTTATATTCAACTCCTTCTGACTCAACAAACATTTTAAACTTTTAAGATCAGTAAATACCTTAAAAGTTTCACCATATAGGTAATGTCTCCAAATCTTCAAAGCAAATATTACAGCAACAAGTTCTAAATCATGTACTGGATAATTAAACTCATAAGACCTCAACTGTCTTGATTCATATGTTATCACTCTGCAATGCTACATCAACACACATCCTAATCCCTGATGTAAACCATCCCTATACACTGCATACCCTTGTATTCTAGATGGAATAGCTAACACCAATGCTATAGTTAACCAATGCTTAAGCTCTTTAAAACTTCTCTGACAATTATCTTTCCATCTAAAAGGGACATTCTTCCTCAGAAGTTTTGTCAAAGCGGTTGAGATCAATGAAAACCCCTCGAAAAACCTCCTGTAGTATCTAGCTAATCCAATGAAACTCCAGATCTCAGACACATCCTCAAAACCTCCCACTTCATCACTACTTTTACTTTCTTTGGGTCTACTTGAATGCCCTGTCCAGACATTATGTGACCTAAGAATATTGCTTGATCAAGCCAAAATTCACACTTACTGAACTTGGCGCACAACTATTTCTCTCTCATTATTTGCAAAACCAATCTTAAATGTTCTTCCCTACACTTCGAATACACTAAGATGTCGTCAATAAACATAATCACAAAGTGATCTAAATAAGGTTTAAATACCTTATTCATCAAGGCTATAAAAGTTGTTGGGAAATTAGTCAATACAAATGGCATCACCAAAAACTCAAAGTACCCATTGTTGGATTACCTATGGCTCGAGTATTCTCAATACGTAGCGGAAAAGACCATAAAATAACAATAAGAATAACCGAAAACTATAACATGTATGAAAATACCTTTTGATACGGATTTTCTTTTTCAGATTCGTTGAAACTGCAATGCACGAATGTCCTTTACCGGTATCCACACAAGGATGAATGCTCCGGGCATCGGTTAATGTGTTCTAGCACATTCCAAAACTTTTTTGAACATCGCACAATAATTCTCTCAGAAGAAGAGTGAAGGTGGTGGCTAGGGTTTTCTTCTTGTCTCACTCTAATGAGATATAAGTTTCTCTATTTGTAGAGAAACCCTAATTCCTATTCCTATTAGGAATAAAAACATCACAATTCTAAACCCATTAGAATTATTGAAGCCCAATAAGTTTCGACCCATATTATATCTCATATAATAAAAGCCTACAACTTATTTCAATCTAGCCCAATAAATATATCCACATATATTTATTCAATGCCTAATAAATTAGGCCCAAGAGAA